>JZLH01S0148546.1:27887-46773 GCA_001188425.1 Eucidaris tribuloides | reverse complement strand
TTCCACTGCCGGCTTGAGATATTGCAAATGTAGGCTAGGACTAGCTTTTTTGCTAATGACGTCATAGATGACGTCACGGGCTACTGACCACGCTGACAAAAATTGTGTGTTGAGGTATTGACATGACATAACTATGTTAAGTTACAAGATGATTGATGATGGCGTTAATGAGATATCGTGATGCACAAGAATGACCAGAAAGAAACACGAATAAAGAAGAAAAAAATTCTGACGAAATCTATGGTGATCCGCGGATACGCGGATCACCAAAAAAATCTGACGAAATCTATGGTGATCCGCGGTTACGCGGAACACCAATAAACACAGAAACAAAGTAAGAAGAAAATTTCATACAAACTCTATGGTGATCCGCGGTTACGCGAATCACCAATTATGATATAAATACAGATAGACAGAAATTTTTAAACTATGCATTGTTATTATCTGCTTGTTTCAATGAAACATATTTGTATTATCCCGTCGTCTGATTGCAAAACCGGATACATCAAGAATAAAGAGAAGAGTTTTAGCTACAACATACTAAAATCTGATAGTAATTCGTCTACTAATATCTGTGATGTGGATTAAAGAACGTATTCCGTCATAAAGCACTTATATCATATTCCAATTTTTTATTTATATGCTAATATGATGGGGACACGAGCATCAACGAAGTTTGTAAGACAGGAAATAGTATCAAGACCTAACATTTAGTGGAAATGTGAAAGGAAATTTTGAGGTCTCTCTACCCGTTTTAAAAATAAATCGATCTCAGAATACGTCTCTTTTAAATTGTTGTTGCTTATCGAAGTGCGTGTTCGGATATTTTTTCCCGTTTTTTCTCTCGTTATGCCTTATTATCGGTCCGGCAGATGCGGTAATTGTTTAAAATGATGAAAACTTCAATTGAGACACACAGTTTCCTGGAAAAGAAATCGTGATTTGGTGTGTATCACGCCTGCGGGTGCGTACTTCTGCCAGCGCAAAAAAAAAATAAAATAAAAAAATTAAAAAAGATCATTTTTTCAAAACAGCTCAAATGCATGTATACGAAAGCCTGGGTCGATTGGGGTATTCAAAAATGTAAATTGACGCATGCAGAATTGTCTTGACGTACGCACGCAGGTATTATCTCTGAAAGTTGACCTTTGACCTGAACTTTGGGCATATCGAATTTTAGTATTTAATTTCATTGGAATGATAAGATATTGATAAAAAGGCATTTTGGGCACTGATATCAATGATGATGGAGTGGAGTACTGAGTCTGAAGACAATAAAACGAAATTTCATCCTTGAAATGCCAGTGTTCCTGTTAATAGAAACTTGCAAGTTCATTGTCAGAGACATTCTTTACATGCCTTCTTTACAAAAATCAGTTGGAATTATGATGTAAATACAGATATAGAGAAATTTTGAAAGATAGAAAGAAAAAAGAAAGAAACACTGAAAGAAAGAAAGAAACAAACAAATAAAGAAAACAAAAGAAAAAAACAAACGATTGCCACTTTAGAAGCTCATTTCAAGTCCAAATCAATCGTCAAAATAAGATTGTGGGTTTCTACATATATAAAACGTTTGATATTGTTCGCCGACAGACAAATAATGGTATCTCTTTTGAATTTACTGATGTGCAGGAGAGCTCACACTCTGCGTCTGAAAAACTGCATTCAAATAGATGTTTCGCTTGTACCAGTTATGATATTTGTAATTTGCTATTTTCAATGAAACATGTTTGTATTATCCCGTCATCTGATTGCAAAACCGGATACATCAAGAATAAAGAGAAAAGTTTCAGCTACAACATACAAAAATCTGGTAGTTTTTTGTCTACTAATATCTGTGATGCAGATTAAAGAACGTATTCCGTCATAAAGCACTTATATCATATTTCAATTTTGTTAATTTATATGCTAATATGATGGCGTCACGAGCATCAACGAAGTTTGTAAGACAGGAAATAGTATCAAGAACTAACATTTAGTGGAAATGTGAAAGGAAATTTTGAGGTCTATCTAGCCGTTTTAAAAATAAATCGATCTCAGAATACGTCTCTTTTAAATTGTTGTTGCTTATGGAAGTGCTTGTTCGGATATTATTCCCGTTTTTTCTCTCGTTATGCCTTATTATCGGTCCGGCAAATGCGGTAATTGTTTAAAATGATGAGAACTTCAATTGAAACACACAGTTTCCTGGAAAAGAAATCGTGATTTGGCGTGTATCACGCTTGCGAGTGCGTACTTCTGCCAGCGAAAAGAAAAAATCATTATTTCAAAACAGCTCAAATGCATGTATACGAAAGCTTGGTCGATTGGGGCATTCAAAAATTGAAATTGGCGCATGCACAATTGTCTTGACGTACGCACGCAGGTATTATCTCTGAAAGTTAATTTTTGACCTGAACTTTGGGCGTATCGAATTTTAGTATTTAATTTCATTGGAATGATAAGATATTGATAAAAAGGGCATTTTGGGCACTGATATCAATGATGATGGAGCGGAGTACTGAGTCTGAAGACAATAAAAAGAAATTTCATGCTTGAAATTGCCAGAGTTTCTCTTAATGGAAACTTGCAAGTTCATTGTCTGAGACATTCTTTAGATGTCTTCTTTACAAAAATTAGTTGGAATCATGATATAAATACAGATAGACAGAAATTGTGAAAGATAGAAAGAAAAAAAGAAAGAAACACAGAAAAAAAGAAAAAAAGAAAGAAACAAACAAATAAACAAAGAAAAAAAATGCCGCTTTAGATGCTCATTTCAAGTCTAAATCAATCGTCAAAATACGATCGTGGGTTTCTACCTTCATAAAACGTCTAATTTTGTTCGCCAACAGACAAATAATGGTACATCTTTTATATTTACTGATGTACACGATAGCGTATACTGCCTGTCTTAAAAACTGCATTCAAATAGATATTTCGCTTGTACCAACTATGATATTTTTATTTGCTATTTTCAATGAAAAATATTTGTATCATCCCGTCGTCTGATTGGAAAACCGGAATCATCAAAAATAAAGAGAGAAGTCTTAGCTACAACATACTGAAATCTGGTATTTATTCGTCTACTAATATCTGTAATACAGATTTTAAAAAAAGTATTCATTCATATAGCACTTGTATCATATTCCAATTTTTTATTTATATGCTAATATGATGGCGTCACGAGCATCAACGAAGTTTCTAAGACATGAAATAGTATCAAAAACTCACATTTGGAAATGAAAAAAAGAAATTTTGAAGTCTATCTACTCGTTTTAAAGATAAATCATTCTTAGAATACGTTTTTTTTAAATTGTTGTTGCTTATGGACGTGCGCGTTCGGATATTTTTTCCTGTTTTTTCGCTCGTTATGCCTTATTATCGGTCCCGCGGATGCGGTAATTCGTCGGCGGTCATCCGAACCGTCGTATCGCGATGCGACAGTGCGAAACTCATTTCAGAGAAAATCGACTTCAAAGTTTGCTATAATTGCCACTTTTTGTCCCAGCCTTACAAGATTTTTATTGCTAGAAATATACATGATAGGAAAGACCAATACAATTGCTTAACATTGATATCTGAGTGTGATCAGTTAATGTCACGGACGGACATTTTCAAAAATGACCAATATTGAAAGCCTGAGGAAAGTTTTAGCATTATTCAGTACCTCTACTAATAGCCTCTACTATAAATCATAAAGAAAGCCTTCATATCTTCTCATTTTTCCCTTAGACCTTCAGTAATGGTCATTTTTTAAAAGTGTCCATCCGTGACATTTACTGATCACACTCATTTTTATTTTTACACAGAACCAAGAATCAGAGAAAATATCACAAAAGAGCTACATGCTTGTAATTTCGGTTTGAGCGGTTTAGATTTTCCCTGTACTAAAACGCCATAGGGAATTCAACAACACTGACCGTATTTTCAATACGCGCGATCAAGCAACCTGTCGTATTTCTCTTTCACGTGCAAAGTCAATGCAGCGCAGATATGCGCGTTTGCTGACCGGGTATGTGCATATTAAGTGCGCGTAGTTGTTGTTTACTGTGCTACTGTACACGTTTCCAATGGGATTTGCGCATTTTATCAACAATTTATATGGCATCGCCTTTAAAATCCCCTCATATCTCAGAAAATAAAATAAATTGCTGCCTAGAAATTTAACCATATATAGAGTAGGACTTGTATTTTCATTTTCTGCAAAAATCTCAAAATCGATATTTTGACCCAAATCGACTGATACGACGGTTCGGATGAACGCCGACGAATTGTTTAAAATGATGAGAACTTCAATTGAGACACACGGTTCCATGTAAGAAAAATCGTGATTAGGCGTATATCACGCTTGCGAGCGCGTACTTCTTCTAGCGCTAGAAAATCATTTTTTTTTTTCAAAACAGCCCTAAATGTATGTATACCAAAGCCTGGGTCAATTGCGGCATTCAAAAATTGAAATTGGCGCATGCGCAATTTTCTTGACGTGCGCATGCAGGCATTATCTCTAAAAGATGACCTTTGACCTGAACTTTCATCGTAACGAATTTGATTATTTCAGTTCGTTGGAGTGATGATATATTGAGAAAATGCATTTTCAGCATTGATATCAATCATGATGGAGCGGATTGCTGAAGACAATAAAAAGAAATTCCGTGCATGAGAATGCAATTGTTCCTGTTAATGGAAACTTGCAAGTTCATTATCTGAGACATTGTTTAGATGTCTTCTTTACAAAAATCAGTTGGAATTATGAAATGAATACAGATAGACAGAAACTTCGAAGGAAAGAAAGACAGAAAGAAAGAAAAAAAGAAATAAAGAAGAAAGAAACTATTGCCATTTAAGAAGCTCAATTCAAGTCCAAAAAAATCGTCAAAACCATTAACCATTAACCATTCTGAATCTAACAAAAGTTAATGGAAAACCTTCATAGAACTTCATGAAATCAGCAGATGATGTATCTACAGGCAACTAATAAAACAAGCTCAGAAAATCACAGGATTTGGGAACAGCTCTGCATTATTTGATGCTTGACTTTGGCAAAATTGGTGAAGCTTTGCTGGCTGTAGTCACTGATATGGGTTTCACCTGTCACTTGTCTTGACTTTAATGTCATGATTTATGACTACCACATCTCACATCAAGTTGATCCTATATTCACAAAAATGAAGTCAAAGAGAAAAATATCAGATGGAACAGAACATTAAAGACAAGATTTTTTTCTTCAAGGCGCAAAATCTATGTTAACTTTTCTTTTCCTAGACAAGTTAAGGGGAAAGGGAAGTCTCATCCAAGGTGGGAGCATGGTAGACACAAGTTCCATGACAAATTAGAATCTCTGGCAAGTTCGAATACTTTATGGTCTAGATCTACATGTATAACATAGAATATAATACATGTAGATCTAACGTTAGATCTAGGCTAGATCGTTGTTGTATGGTGTCAAAACCTCCAATCGATCTGACATAGGTGTAGCTGCGTGTGTCCACCTTGTATTATCAGTACCCCCCTCCCCCTTTCCGGGTCTAGCTACACTGTCTCTCCGTAATTGTAAGGAAAGCACATTTGCACGGATGGTTTCATTAACAATGACACATTAAGACAATGTATTATTGAGCCTCGAGGTGTGTTGTTCACAATACGCGAAGCTTTGCGTCAAGGCTGCCACACGAAGGGGAAAATCCCTACAGTAGGGGATTTTAGCAAACCGTAGGGAGTAGGGAATCCATACGGGGGAAATGATCTTCCGTAGGGGAAAAGTAGGGATTTTTTAATGATTTGTAGGGCATGTAGGGGGGTGGTTGACAATTTTTAGAAATATTCTTAAATTCCCAACGGATTTCAAAGAATTTCTGTATCACCGGCGAAGGAAGAAATGGTGACCAATCTCCTGCATTTACTTTGGTTATTTTGTAGGGGAAAACATACCTTCGTAGGGGAAAAGTGGATTTTTGTAGGGGAAAACATAGATTCGTAGGGGAAAATTGCTCTATTGGGCGTAGGGGAAAAGTAGTGTCCGTAGGGAAAATACGCATGCGGCGTAGGGGAAAATTAACATTTTGAGTGGCAGCCCTGCTTTGCGTACTCGACAGCTGTGACATGTGTGGAGTTTCCTCCCCAGTGGCCGGCATGTCCATAGCCAGCATAGGCAATGGCCAAAGAATCGAGAACTTTGAGAGGTCAGTTTAAGTCTAATATCGAAAAATATTCCATTTTACTAGATCTAGACCCCTAGTATTGTAAAGACCAGACATGTTTGTGTCCATCATATTTTGGCAATTTAGACCTAGTTTCTAGAGTAAGTATAAAGATCTAACGTTAGCTGTACAGCCTAGATTCCGTTCCATGTACCCTCAAATCTGTGACGAGCGTCCCCGCCCCCGGTGACGTCTGATGTGTTTTCAGATACTTGCTGAGGTATATTCACGGTTTAATGGCCGCCATAAAAAGTACGCACGTGCACGTCGACGCGCGACGACATACGTACTAGCCATAGAGTTACATTATCTCTATGGTACTCGCACAACAACTTCGTGTGCGCGTTGCGGCGTTGCCGAACCCTTGAAAGCATTTTAAGAAACCCATATCGTCGTAATAAAAGTTAGTCATGCAAAGTTAATCATGTCCCCAAAAGGTGTTGCCCACGTACGTACAATGCGACAGTCTGTTGCGCGCCGCCATTATCACGTAAATTGCGTAAAATTGCGTCAATAATTTAAACTAAAACAGCGTATTTTTTAACCTTGAAATGCGTACAACAAAAATGTTGCTCTTATTCTAAACTTAAAATTCGTTAAATCAGCAAATTGTTACAACCTATGAATATGCAATAGCCGAACATCCGATAATCCTCTTTCATTAATGCTTTATTTTGAAACACCAACAATACGATTAATTTTTTATTCTAAGCAACAAATGAAGGTAGTTTTGGGGCTTAAATACACTAATAATTTAAGGAATTTTATTATGTGTGATAATTTTTTTTTAATTAAGTTTTTGGGGAGATAAATTTAATATTAATGCAACGTAAGGTGATCACTCTTTTCAAGTTGTTATGAATCACATAGTCTTATTTTGAAGGATTCGACGAAGGACTACACAAACCTGAGGTAAAATTTAACTTTCTGCCATTTTTTCGATAGTCTAACCTGCAGGCCCGTTAAGGCGCATTTATTTTACGTATTTTTGTTTTGTATAATTATTTTATAATGTTGCACATATTTCACAATTTTAACATGTTTTATTTTGTTTTTATTGGACGAAATAAACATTTTATTGGTGGTTGAACAGCGACTACGAGCAGCATAATTAACATTCCAACGGTGCGCTCACGGCGTTTTACCCTTGCGCGTCGGCGTGATGTTTGCGCGATTCTCGGCGCGTAACCCAGTCCCATATGCTTTACTCACAAGATAGGATTAAAATAAATATTTATGTCCGACATATCAGGTCGTAACTTAATGCATGTGTAGCATTAACATTTGTTGTATTTATTTTGAGTAAAATAATGAACTATTGAGCTGATATTACTTTCAGAAAATAACATATAAGTAGTGACGTGACTGCGGGATTTTGACTGAAATTTTTCGCCATTACATTGTACATCTCCCGTACCCAAACGTCATGAATTAGGCAGCTGAAAATTGAAGTTTAAAATAAAATCGTTCTGGTCTTTAAAAAAAAATCAATAAGACTTGTGGAAAAAAATAAAATTTAATCATAGACGTTTGCCTTAATTGGTTGACATTATTCATGTTTTCAGAAAAACTTAGATTTTCGTGTAAATATGAAATATATGTTTGTTTCTTTTATCTGTTTATGTCAAAATTTGACGTTATCGCTCCCTCCCTTCCGATCGCCTTGAGCGGACGTCGGACGAGAGGGGTTTGGTAATCCTTCTGTCTTATAGGCTACGTTTAAGAAGACAATAAATGATTCTTCTAGTGTGTTTCAGCTGAAAAAAATATTTCTGGGTCATAATCTTAAAATTGCACTTAGAAATATCAACTGGTTTCTTTCTAATTATTGCTTAAATAACTGCCTGTGCCTACCTGCGATTGCGCGACTTCGGCTTCGCCGTAAATTCAAAATTCGCGCCCTCAGCATTTTGTTGCGTGCACAACCCGCACAATGGCCGTGGCCTACTGGCCGTCGAGCGTGGACGCGCTGTGCTGTAATTAAAGGTCGCGGCCGTTTAAAATGTTAGTCACACTATATCACGGCCGAAAGTTAGTCGTGCATCATCATTAGGTCACATGCCTCAAGTTAATCAGAAACCCAAAATGGTGATAGTCAAGACTGTCATTTTGCGAATGACAAACTTTGGTTAGTCCAGCCAGTTAGTAGTAACAAGTTTTTAGGCCCTGACTAAATTAAGGTTAGTAATTGCTGCTTGACTAACTGTTTGATTAATATTTTCTTAGTCCAGCTTCAAGTGACCAACAAAAAGTTTTCAGTGCACATCGGCCGTTACATGGCAAAAGGGTGTATCTGCAAAATACACATTCCTAGAAAAATCACTTTGAAGTTTCAGCTTTTACCTTTTTGTGAAAACAGACTTTTTCAAAGTTAATTTTTGTTTCATTCGATAGATTATAATTTAAATTATTTTTCTATACAATTTTAATAATATATAATTATATATTTTCTACAAAATAAGCATTTTTGTGTAGATACAGCATTCTGGCAAAATATTCCACTATCCACACTCGTCCTGCGATCATGGTAAAAGGGTGTATCTGCACTTACATCAAATCGTTTCTATTGTGGTATCATGGCAAAAGGGTGTATCTACAGATACACTATTCGATTTCTATAGTCAAATCATGGCTAAAGGATGTATCTGCACATACACCACATCGTTTCTACTGTGATATCATGGCAAAAGGGTGTATCTGCAGATACACCATTTACTATTTATCTTTAAATCATTGCAGAACAATGTGTCTGCCGAATCATTTTATTTTCATATTGGACAAATTATGGCAAAAAAGTAATATTTGAAACTCTAGTTTGAATTGGAACTGTATGCACTTGGTATAATTGTACATTTCTACCTGAAATCAGGATTATTATTATTATTATTATTATTATTATTATTATTATTATTATTATTATTATTATTATTATTATTATTATTATTAGGTTGGGAAGAGAGAGGAGTCCGAGCTATTTTTTTGAGTGGCTTTCTAGCTCTGTGTGAGAATAAAAGCACACTATTTTTGAGAAGGCAAATATCCACTCTTTAAAGAGCTAAATCTAGCACGAGATCTGTGATAGTCTTGGTTCAAAGGGAAATTAATTGTATCAAGAACACGTCGTACAGACCCGTGTACCCGTCCACACACACACACACACACACACACACACACGACAAACAGAAACAGATACACCATTACACATACACACACCAACACACACACATTTACACACATTCACGCACACACACATACCCCCCACACACGCACGCACATGCAACCATGCTATACCATGCACAAATGTATACACGAGTAACAATTTATTGCATTATTTCCGTTAACCAAGTCTTTAAACGCTTTATTTTCATAATGTTGCATTCACACAAATCAACAAATAAAATTTTAAAACAATTTCTATCACATTCAACAATTGTTTCTTTGCTTGAAGGCAGTTCGGCACTTAACAGAATAACAGATCGGATATGAATACAGTCAATACAGTAAACAACAAAGAAATGATATATCGTTCTTCTACTTGACACAATTAAAGCCATAGTGTAGTACTTTGAGTATGAACCAGAGTGCATGCATTGAATAAGATCTTTATCGGAAAAAAAGAATTGCAAAACTGATGGTAATTAAGAAAAATGTTTCTTATTTTCGTACATGATAGAATGGATGGTAAACATACGCTTACCAGAGTTTGGCAAATTGTTTGCGAAATGTGGGCCAGGTGTTCCATTCACTGGTCTACAAGTGCTAATTCTATTATGGTATTCATGTAAATGATGACCATTATTTGCAGAACTATCAACATATTTCACAAGCCATTTAAAACCAGCATTTCAAATTTTTGGGACTTATTCTACAGTAAGAGAGAAAATTCCAATTGAAAATTCATCAAATTAGGGGAACAGATTTCTACAAAACCCTCATTCCTTGCAAAATGTTGGAATTATAAATTTTTTTGTTACTGTTTTAACCTTCTCTTGCGTTTTCCCATCTATTTATCATTAACTTAGAAAAAAATCTACAGCGGCAATACTACTGAAATGTACTAAAATAAAGCAAATTGTGCATTTAGACGAGAAGGTGGAGGAGAAGGGGGAGGGGAGAAGAAGAAGAAGAAGAAGAAGAAGAAGAAGAAGAAGAAGAAGAAGAAGAAGAAGAAGAAGAAGAAAAAGAAGAAAGGAAGAAGAAGATGCAAATGAAGGATGAAGAAGATCGAGATGATTTCAGGACTTCATCAATAGGATTTAAAAACGTCACCTTTTATTCCAGATACCCCATTACGATCATCTACCATTATAAATGTACCTTTGACAACTTGGTGTTTGGTGCCTTCTACATTTTCTGCCTCCCGAGACTTTGTTGCAGTTAGGTATAGTGTGATACGGATGGTGCAGTGGTTTTTGTTATGTTTTCATCAACATCGAAGCAGAAGTTCTTGCAATATACCGTATGCATACATATTGTGCGCATCACCATTTTCACCAATGTCGTCATCAACATCCTCATCATAAAATCACATTCAATTTCTTCTCTACTGACATCATATCTCAATATGCGTTGAGTGGAAGTGCCCGTGGTTCAAGAAAACAAAAAGTCTGACAACATTCTTCCTGTCCACATGAGAACTTATCCGATTCTAGTTGCTCTCCCAGAATCCCAGCCATCCATAAACATTCTGTAGATGATCCCCAATGTATGGCGAGTAAAAGACGCATCCTCTTCACAAACTATATGATGGCCATCCAGTCACGTAAATGGTCAGGCATTGCTACCATAGAGTACATGACATCTGGTAAAGCAGAAAAGTATGAATTAATGCAAATTATTAGTGTGCACATACCTGTTCTTGATACAAATTGGTTGATAAATTACTCGAAACAGTTCCATTATTAAACACATTATCACAGATAATGGAGAATCCATGTTTATACACTCTACGATGAGTGGAAGAAAACATTTGGGGGTTTCTGGCGAATGAGACAAAAATTCAAAGTTCCGTGTACCTATCCAAAATAATACAAACATCTGATTTTTTTAACCATAATTTTAACCACGGCATGCAGGAGTTTTGTGTAAATAAGTAAGCTCTACCAGATAGATGTTTAAATCAGTTGGAACTGAAATTATAAGATATATTGTAGTGAGAGTTAATGAACAAATACATCACTATAATTAAAGTAATGAATTTCCAAATTCAGTGTTGAAGTCCCATGGACACTATCAATTTGAAAATAAAAATAAAAATTTGCAACAAAAAAAGAAGGTATATTTATCGTTTCTGTCGTTTCCTTAATTTTGAATATGGTCTGAATTTGAACAAATCTAATTTAATTTATCAAAGAATTTAATAAAATGTAACTTAAAGTTAAAAGCACCCAACTAAGAAAAAAAAATCAACTTAGAATCAGAAGAGATCTAAATGTACTTACTTTATACTGTCCATCAATATGCCAGACAGTGAGGTAGGCACGTCGTACGTAGAGCTGCAACTGGTCTTCTCAGGCTCAGCTCTGTCCATGGCCCGACGGTGTCCCGCAGCCCAGGTTTGATTTAGGTACCTCAGATAAAACACAAAGAATGGAAATGCACCATGAAATAAGCCTTCAATTTTGAAATTTTTGTAAATTTTCAATAACGTCACATGCCAGCGATGCGAAAAGTGGCTCGCGAACCATTAAATGGCTGTGCAAAGTTAGCGATCAATTTTTCATGGTTGACACCGTGGAATATTGTTCATCGCGGCAATCGTTGCACTCAGCAGGCTAGGCCTGCTTGCACTAACTTTGTGCATCGAGTGCACATTTTTTGTGATGCGCATCGCTGGTTGTTTACGTTAGATGAAATTTGCCGTGAAATTGCAAGCCTGTTGTGAAACAGCCAAGTCAAGATAAAAATATTGCAATGGCAAATTTTGGTAACATTAATCATATTTGTGACGAAGCACCTGTCCCACATAAAACTCAAATTGCTAAAGCAGAAAGAGCAATCGAACGAATGTACGTGCACCGGGACGTGCACATACCGGTAGGTCGTCTTACAGTGTAGGCTGGGCAGTTGTCGTTGATGCTTCGTTACGTATAGTAGGCTAACATTAATTACACATCTGCCAGGCCCAATAATACGTTAGACTTAAGTTCACAACACAGTTTACATAGTTTATCTAGACCCTCATAGTAACAGTTAGTAAAACTTACCTTTTAAATAATTAACGCCAAGAGTTCCTCTCTCGCTGCATCCGGCAAAGGTTTGCAACCGAAATGTTTTAACAATAGACGAAGATAAACTCCGCGGCATGATGGCGGCAGTGACTTGAGTTTACTTTCAATCACGTATCAGATGCATGATTCACACGCCCGCGCGCGCGTGTAAGTGCATGACACATATTGGCAAAAAGCGGTATCTATAACATACACCGAGCCGTGTTCATAGCTAAGACATGCTAAAACTTGGCTAAAGGATGTATGTAGCACATACACCCCTTTTGCCTTGAACTAGTCTCAAACTTTCGCGTCAACAATTTGTGGGGAAAGACGTATGTTACAGATACATCCTTTTGCCATAAATTGGTCTTTGACTTTCGCGGCGCGCAATAAGATGTATGTTGCAGATACACCCTTTTGACATATTTCACAAAGCTGGCTGCGCTCAGTCATTTTGTTGGCAGAAGGTGTATCTAGCAGATACATCTTCTTACCGAAAAACATTGAGCTCTGCTGCGGCTGGCTTGGGGTGTATCTATAAGATACACCCTTTTGCCATGAAATGACAGGATGTTTTTGAAAAAGGGCTGTAGATAGCCCCTGCTATCTCAAAAAGGAGACGTCCTGCAATTATGAGACCTAGATAAATAAAAAGAGCGTCCTCTAACACCCCCCATGCAAAAACCTGAAAAAAAAAATCAAAATTTGCAGATACGCCCTTTTGCCATGTGACGGCCGACATGTAGGCCTATCTTTCATTTCTATTTTCAGGATTGCAGGTAATTTGGCTATAATAGATTTGCTGCAATGGGTTTAGAGGAATCCACGTACTCTCTTAATTCCAAAGACTTAAAATTTGATTCTTAATTGAGACTCGAAATAATCTAAGACTGTAAGAATTATTTTCCAATCCCGTTGGCCTAATTTTTCTCTGAGATCGCGAAAAACAATTCCATTGAAGGAATTAATTTTTGACCAAGTCATAAGCACGTCATCAAATCGAGACTCGATAAATTGTCGCGACGCACACACGCCGCCATCTTTCTTTCTGGGTTTGTGTGGAGTACGTGTTTAGAGAATTCTTGAAGTGGAAGAATAATATCGACCTAGGCGTCTTTGCCGTCGTAAAAGGTATTATTTTATTTAGTGTACAACCGAGATCATTTTGAGCAGTTATTAGTGTGACAACATTCTTATGTTTTTGTAATTTCCCCGTGTTTGTGCCAACTCGAACAGCGAACGTTGGCTTGAACTTGGAGCACTGAGAGCTCGCTTCGCTCAGTGGCAGTGTATGTGCGTGTGTTCATTTGCGGTACGAGCGCATATGCTGTTGCAGTGGTGTTAGTGGCAGCGAAGCTTACATGTACGTGTCTTGTCAATTGTAAATTGTGTACTGCGAATAGTAGGCGTTCCTGTAGAGCCCGATCCTAGTATAGGCCAGTACAGGGAAGAAAAATTATACTTTAGCATCAATCTATTTAAAATTATATCATAAATTTATACTTTACACGTTAATTTACATTCGGGCATTGCGTCGGGGCCTCTAACAAGTTGGATATGCAGCTGATTCGTGCAAATCCATCGGCATCGCGTCGCATATGCGCAATAAATCGTGTCATGCATGTGCATGCCAATCGCGGCCCTAAACCAGATAGACTATGCAAAATAAATTGCTGTAGCCGGGTGCTGTAGGTCTAGATCTAACGTTATATCTACTAAATCTAATATGTAGTACAAAGGCCGCCCCAGATAAAGATCTATAGCCTGATTACTGATGCATAAAATTTGGAAAATAAAATCATTACAAAACCAATCCAGATTGAAATGAATGCATTTAGTGACTCACCTTAAATTATTAACCAGGTGCTCTACTAGCTTGATTGTGTTGCGCGTTTTCTTTTTCTTTTTCCGATAATGATATTATAGACATGGAGATCATGAAGATAATATGAGAAGATGATCTTAAGGATGTGGGAGTGAACTTCAGTGAAGGAAAGGTAGTTATGCTCATTTCCAAGGTCAGTCGCATTGGACTTCCATAGATCTACAACCATTTCGTGAAGTGTCATATGAGTCACGCATATTGTAGGCCTACCCAGATTCACATAGCATCAGGATACTGATTGCTTACGTGATCAGGTAAAGCAATTAGCTTCAATTATTTTCTCGGTTTTGATCAATATCCTGGCTCGTGACTTGTGTAGAATACAGCATGCGTGACTCTTGTGACATTACACGGAATGGCTGTATTCACATCCTTTTTCAATCTTGACTGGGGGCTGTAGTTTGTTAGGGTTAGTCTATTATATGTATTATTATATGATAATATGTCACTTGAGAAGTTACTATTTGCCTGCCACCTTTACTTCTAATTACGGGAGAAGATGTGTCAAACCACTATCAATCAATAATTGATCATTAATAAAAACGGGCAAAATCCAACAGTTCAGGTTTTTCTTTCTGTTAATTACATATATCCATAAGGAGCGAGACTCGCAACTAGATGACCTTCCTGAAATCAGAAGTCTGAAGGGAAATGCAGTGAACAAGCTAGCTTATATTATAGCCTTACAGTATCAATTTAGTTAAATATTATAATGAATATTGTATTATCCTACTTACAGAACCAAGGATGTGAGAGTTCAGATTTTAATCTGATTTCAGACTTTTTTTTGTTAAGAATAAAACCGAATTTTCAGACCTTTTTTTTGCAGTTTTATAGCTTTGAAAATTACATCTTTTCAAGCATGTCAGACTTTTTTCAAACTTTTTCAGACTTTTCCACTTAGATGCTCTCACATCCCCGCAGAACGTACAAGATCCTCCAGTAGCTGTAAATCAGAATGTGAACCAAACAAGTGCACTACAAGAAAATCAAGAAGCAGTTGAAGATAACTTGGATCAGTTACATGTAAAAACACCCCAAAATGGCCAAGGTACTGGTATTAGTAAGCTACTCAGCATTTCAGCATGTTGAGACTGAAGTTTAACTGTTTTTGCGATTCGCGAGACAGTAGGCTTTATGATCCAAAACCACAACAATATTACGCCTATATGCTTCCTGTTAGATGCGTAGTTGTATACCAGTGTACTCCAATAACATGCGCGTTTTGAGATGGATGCGCTTAATAATACGGAAACAAGTTTACTGCCTCGCGAATTGCAAATACAGTATAGTAGTGTGTACATTTTTGTGACTTGATCATGCACACTTAAAAACTCAGTGTAGGCCTCCTATGCTACAAAAAGAAAAAAAAAATATGCAGAACTTCAAAGCAGCTGTAGCTTGCATGTCCAGACATTAAATGCCATTTAGTGCAATGATTTAATTTACTGCATGTTGGATATATTACGATATCAAATAGTAGCTGTTTCAGATTTCTTCAGAATACAACAATTTACTTTTATTCCAAGAACAAATGTGCTGCCTTAGAATAATATATTTGATGGATTTTTTTCTCTCTCTCTCACCCACCTTTTCTTAAATGGAATGCAGGTGATAATTTTTTGCACAAATTTTCACCTTTAATACAAAAGAAATAAAAATTGGTTATTCCTGACTATGAAATTGCTATTTCGACCCATTTTTTCTACTCGAATTGCCCTGTTTTGTCTTGGCCTAACTGTATACATTATGAAAAATACAATCTAACCTGACCCTGATCTGACTAACAATGTGAATGTAACGTATCATCAATTAAATTTGTGTTCTGTTACAGAAATCATTGAACTTGCTATCAGTGCTATCATTTGTCCAGTCATCGTGACATCGTGATAATCGTGATGAAGGAAATTTTCTGAAGGGTTTGAATCGAGGAAGCACCGTTACTGTCCGAGAAAGGAGATAACTTGTCCGTTTAAGTGTAGCATGTCTAGTTTAAATACATAACATGTGTGTATTAGTATTTGAATTTACATGTAAAAATATAATGCAACCTGCTGCAGGCAATATGGATTACAAAACTATATTGTGTCTGTAGAGATCGTACAGCGATTGTTATCCCCAAACCCCCACCACCCCACCCCCTCGAGGACTCTTGAGAAAATTGAAGGTTTGGTATTTTGTGTTTCTTTTATGACAAAATATTTCAACTTTTTTAAACAAAAAACATGCTTTACTGGACACAGTTTTTTTTTCTGTTAAAACAAAAACTAGATGTGAAAACTTACAGCAGAGGGAATTGCCCATGCCGGATTCAAGTTACTTCATGATATATGCCCATAGGCCTATATCTATAAAAAAATGGTGTTGATTAGATTTTCTACATTCCTCGTTTGTTATTGATTCCCGACTAGTAAAACATGCTTAAACTGCACGAGTAAAGTACGGAATACAAGTACATGTATAGCACGTGTATGTGTGTTTGTGTGTTTGTGTGTGTTTGTGTGTGTGTGTGTGTGTGTGTGTGTGTGTGTATTTTGTAGTAGTCAAGGTGATGTTACATGGTTCTAACGCTTAGCAAAATCAAATGGCATTGAATACTGCAATTTATTATTTTTTTTGGTGAATAACAGCTCTGAAGTATGCACGTCCTGCACATTTCATCATTCTCATGGATGGTTAATCAGTGCTCATTAAAGTGATTCTGCATGCATTGTGTTTGTACTTCTCCTTCAATCGGTGATGTAATTGCATACTTCAAACATTTTTGTTACTTTGTCCTTTGACTTGCCCAGGTATCCTTCCAGTGAACAAAAAACAAAACTTGCCAAAGAGATAGTAACTACATGGCCTTCTACTCGAGACAGGATCAAAGGAATGCAAGGGCATGTAAGTTTAAAGCAAATATACAAATTACACTAAATATCAATTAGTGATTAAAGTGATAGGCTAAAATTGTGGACCTTCAATTTAAAAAATTGTCAAATTTTGATATCTGAACTCCACAGTAGTGTTCATATGGACAAATAAACACCCTAGAATAAAAAAGTTTGGAAAGTTACACTGCCAATGGCAAGTCAAGCATGAATAAACGATTAAAACTCAGGGCAAGTTTAAATAGCGTAGGTGTACACAAAGTAAGTCTATGGGAGAAAATTGGCAGGTGAATCCGATCAACTTACGATTTTCACTTTTTAAAGCACTAAATAATCATTTTGAAATACAATTTTTTCAGGGCGTCATTTTTAGACCTTATCAAAGACAATGGTAGCGCGGGGAATCATGTAGCTCAGACTGTGGTAAATGTTAGCCAATACCTTTAATGACTGGATATATGATTTTCTTGAAAATGCAAATGATAAAAAATCAATGCACATGCCCTTTCATGTTTTCACTGGAACAATGCATGATCCTGAAGGGGGAATTATGATGTGAAAAATTAAAGGCAAGTGCATTGTTTTTTGTCATTTGCATTCTCAACAAAGTCAACAATAATCTATCATTTTTTGAAATTATGATTTCATACCCAAGCACCTGCTTTTAATGAAATCACTTTTTTTTTCAATTCAAACTCAAATGTCAGTGTACTATATCATATGTTTCTACATTTATGTAATCTTAGTGTTTTTTCGGTTTTTGTTTTTGTTTTCGTAGTTGTTGTTCTGTACTGTATATTTTTTTTTCCGACTGTCGCATGTTCATACCATTTTAGCTTCTGTAAATAATTTGATTTTGTTTTTGTAAATGACAAATAATGGATGTTCGACTGTTAATGTCATGATTAATGATTACTGTATTTTGTTAATGCGCTATTGTCATTCCATCGTTAATGTTCAATTGTTTTTTATTGATGTGGATGATTATTAATAAATGTTGTTTCAATCAATCAATATCAGTCATGAATCTCATTCATAAATGTTAAAGGCAAAGGCTAACATTGTGGAACTTCAAATTAGCAAAATTGTCAAACTTTGATATCTGAGCTACATAGTAGTGTTTAAATGGACAATTAAACACCCTAGAATACAAAAGTTAGACAATTTATGCTGCCAGTGGCAAGATATGAATGAATAAGCAAGTAGTACTCGGGCTGCGAGTATGATATAGGTTAGATCTATACGCAATAAAAGTAAGTCAATGGGAGGAAATGGGCAGATGAATCTGTTCCACTTGAGTGCTTGTAGATTTTCTTGTCTTTAAAGCACTAAATCATCATTTCGAAATACAATTTTTTTCACGGCTTCATTTTTATACCCTATCAAAGACTTGTAGAGCATGGGGGAGAATGTAGCTCACATTTTTTTTTTAAAGCTGTGGTCATTATTAACCTGGGGCTTTAATGCAAATGTTTTATCTTTAATAAACACAATTTAAGTCAGATTGAGTACTTCATATTGTGAGAGGTTAAACGTACCACCCGTCAATAAAATTAGCCTGTCTAGCACTCTGTAGGCACGTGCACGGCGGCGTCACTTGTGGTATGTGTGCGGGCGCGATAGTGAGATTGTGTTTTTGACAGTAATCAATACACGGCTTGCCTAATTAGGTCTGTAGTTTTAAATGGATCATTTGCTCTATACATTGGTTTATGTCGCATTTGCATCTTCTAA
>JZLH01S0148546.1:0-22817 GCA_001188425.1 Eucidaris tribuloides | reverse complement strand
GGATTCTATATTGCAGATTGTTCTTGCTCTAAATTGTGCCATACAGATGAATCAAAATTTTTGTTATAAATTCTGCAAATCAAAAAAAGCTGGATCTTCAAATGATCATTGACATTTGCGTGTTTGAGCACTGTTTGAGTATGAGCAAAACAAGACACAGATAACTTCAACATTGTCAACATCAGATGAAAATCAATTAAGTCATGTAAGTACACCTTTGAACGTTTACCACTCACTTGAGTATATATCCAAATTGTTTGACCCTTTTGTGTTGGTATTCTGAAGCAGAAAAAAATATTACTTCCTGTGATTTGATCTGTAATGCATATTTTCAGAATGAATAGATGCTTTTACTGATAAAAAAGATAAGCTGAAATTTCGGATATTGTATTTTGGTTTTGTTGTTTCATGAATATCAAACGAGTGATTAATTTCATCAAATTGGTATATAGAATCGCTGATTATCCTTAACAATTTTAATATTCCAGGAAGGAACTGATTTGAGGGTGGCGGCCAGAAGTACAGACAGCCTTCTAAGCAGGAATAAGCGCTTCTTTTTGGTGCTAGACCCGAAAGTGTTGGTGCTGGTGACGGATTTGTGGATTCATTCGACCGGCTTTTCAAGGCACATTATTGGTTTAATAGCCACTATGCACAAGTGTTAGAGTCGCTTTATGAATACATAGTGGCGTACGTATTGCCACCAGCCGAGGTGAGGGCGTCTGTTTGTTTTCTGGCATCACTCACAATGTCCTAGTCATAATGTTTTTGTTCATTGGTAATTTGGTAAGTCATGTTTCCAGAAATAATGAGTGTAGGGGTCTATAACAAAGATGTATCTCAATAAAAGCACAATCATTTTGTTCAGTAAAATATAAGCGAGAAAATTGGTACGTGGGCTCATACAAAACTACCGTTTTTCCTCGGCATGGATGGAATTTTAATGACATTTTCAGGTTTCCTGAACTCCTGTTGGTATATTTGACACCTTGAGTATGCGAAAAGCTGCTTTGCCTTTCATGCTTCCACTACAGGCAAAAATTGCTGACTTCGGTTGATTGTGTTTGCTATGGTGATCTTATTTGTGACTGCAATTTGAAATTTGATTGCCATAGCAACCTACTTGATTGGTGATCCGCGTAAACGCGGATCACCATAGAGTTTGTCAAAATTTTCTTTTTTATTTGTTTCTTTATTTGTGTTTCTTTCTGGTCATTTTTTTGTGAACAAGATATCTCAAGAACGACATCGTTAATAATGTTGTAGCTTGGTACAGACATGTAACGTGTCAAGACCTCGGCCCACAATTTTTTTGAACGTACTCAGTTGTCCGTGACGTCATCTATGACGTCAAAAGCCAAAAGTTAGACTTAGCCTACATTTGCGACATCTCAAGTCGGCGGACGACTAAAACAACAAAATTCGGCAAAAGTCCATTTGAGGTCAAGGGTCAACTTTTGGACCATACCTCGTGCGCGTGCGCATCATGACGAGCGCGTAAAATGCAAAAAAAATGCTCCAAATCACTTCTTATTGACAGCACTATACGTTTCAGGTCATTTGGAGCATTTTGGTGCGCGCGCACCCCTTTTCTGAGCAAATACCGTCGTTTTTTCAATGGTTTTGGATGTCTGACTGAATGCGCCATCAACTAGAACCCTTTGCCGACCACCTGGACCCAAAACATTGCCTAGAAGTAAAAAAAAAAATAAAAAAAATAAATGCGCGCATGCGCGCGTAGTGAATGGCGGCATTTTTAAATCACTCATAACTCTTTACAATGAACAATGACCCCTACTTTTGATTACATATTATGATAGACTATGATGCGTAGATAACATTTCAGGCATCACTTTCCATGCCAAACTGATGTTACGTCATCTATGACGTCAGAAACAAAAAACAAGTTTTGTCCATATTTCGTGACTGGAGATAAGTAAGGTGACCAAACTTGGTTCACAGTAACTCCAGTTTAAACATCATCACTGGTGCTAATCATTATGCGTGCGGGCGTCACGACGGACACGTACGCGTGCGTTAAATTTTAATTCTTAAGTTGGTCCTAACTCTCTGGAATTAAATTTGACCCCTCCTTTGTATTGCTTATTCTGATAGCTTATCATGCGGAGATACGATTCCGTACATTCCTTTCCTTGCCAAATTGTTGTGACGTCATCTATTACGTCATAAAGAAAAATTGTGTTTCTTCCATATCTCATGACAGGAGTCGAGTAACATAACCAAACCTGGTGCACAGTTACTTCAGGTCAAAGGTCATTCCTGGTGCTAATCATAAGTGCGCGCGCGTCGGGACGAACGCGTACGCGCACGTCGAATGTTGAATAAATGTTTGATGGAGAATCTAAAGTGAAGCGGGACATGTTTCAGAAAGTAATGATATCTGATTTAGATGGTTTGGCGCATTTGCTTTACATTTAATGATCGGAGCGTTTACGCGGATCACCAATTCGTCATAGTGACGAATTAAAGTCTAGTTGAAACTTTTAGTTATTCCACTGGTTCTGAAGTCTATTGATTACTTTGTCATGTAGCATGCACTTGGTAAAAAGATAAATATCTGGTAAGGTAGGACAGCGGATTGTTTTCCATCCGTCGTCACATTAAATTGTGTTGCTATGACAATATGTTCGATTGTGAATATATTTTTCAGGATCCAAAACTAAAAACAGTGGGTTACAAATTCGGTGATATACCTCTGGTATCCCTTTTCTTTGCTAGTAGACAGGACAATTGACCATCACAATGATGTCTGGTTTGGGATTAGGCCAACTTATAAAAACTTAAAAACTTGCAAAAGTTTAGATTCACAAAGTCCAGGCAAACTCAGCCGCAATTCTTGGTATAAAGAAGAGATGACAAGTTTCTGGACATGGCTTTTCAAAACAACTTCTGAGGGAACAGAAGGTGAGATGAATAGTTTGGGGATCTGTTTTTGACTTTCTTGGGCAAAGATGTAAATCCTGGGGGATGGGGGATATATCCCCCAATATTTGACAATTTGACAGGGGGTGGTCCATATTATTAACCCCCCTCCCCCCCAAAAAAAATAATAATAATAATAATAATATTTTTATTGTGTGAGATAAAATGGGCTTTTAAAACTTGAAACAAACAACATTATCAGTAAATTTTTTTTATCAAATAACAGATTCTGAATGTCTTTAGATTTTGTTTTATTAATTAATGAAAAATCTCGAGGGGAAGGGGGAACCCTGTGATTTTCGACTATATTTCACAATATAGCATCCAAAGCGTTAATAATGTGTCAGAGATATCTGAGTTATTCCTCATTAGAAAGAGCAGATTCTGCTCTTTCAGATGAGGTAAGATACAGATAACCTTAATACCTAATTAACGCTTTGGATGCTATATTGTAGAAAATCTCGGGGTTCCCCCCCCCTTCGAGATTTTCATTAATTAATAAAAAAAAAAAACTAAAGGCATTCAGAATCTGTTATTGGTGTGATATGACCTTTGGGCATAAAACTTTCAAATAGAAAAAAAAAATACTTCAAACTAAACTTACGCTTTAATCTTGGTCACCAGACATTTTAGGTCCAGAACTCGTATGATATTGTAATTACATGTATGTGTTTATATAACATGCATCTTATGGGTAAATAACAAGAAATCTTCAGTTAATTAGCTGGAATATGTAGGCCTATGCTTCTCAAATCAATTAAAGAATTAAATATCTAATACAGATGATCCTTACAATGCTTATACCTCATTAGATTATCTTTAGATAATTTGCGGACAAGTACATTTCAACAAAACACTACGACTCATTAATCTGGCACGTCAAACATCTTGCAAGTGAATGTTGTTTTGAAAGATGTTAAATTAAATAAATTGTTTGATCTTTTAAATGATTTGAGAAGTGTATCATTTGGAGGTTAATAAATGTGCATTTACCTTGCTAGTGAAGTAAGGCAAATCGGATGCACAATTATAGGGCTGGGCTATACAAGGGTTAATAAAAAAATGGTTTCTGTTTGATAACTTTAGTAATTTTTGACAGATTGTAATGAAATTTGGTATGAAGGTACATAGTATCAAAATACGGCCTGTCATTGATTTCAGATTATGTATGTAAAAGATCGTAGCTCATATGAAAAAAAATACATGAAGTTAATTATATGTTCAATTCATAGTTCATTAAATATGCACGTGAAGGCTATTTGTACCTGGCGAGAGGATGCTACGCTTTGCATTGTCCTTGTTTAAATTTATAAACCTATGGGCGCGGGAACTAAGAAAAACTATTTTTTCTTGCCCTATTTGTAAGTTTGTTATGACAGTCTGCACTTCAAGAGATTTTGTTCTTATTTTTTTTTTATATTGCATTATTGGTATTGCCAGACTGATATAGGACTTGTTATTCCAGTGTTCCAAGCATATACATTTATTTTGTTGGTATTTTGTAACATCGTTGTGTTGGTGAGATTTTACAGTTTTGAGCAGTTAATGTAATGGTTGGTTTACTGTGTTTATATAATTCAAATTATTATCTTTAACTCAATTTCTGTGTATTTGCTATTCACATTGCAATAAAGTAGAAATGGAAACGAGAAAAATTGTGTTAACTAAACACAACAAAAAAAGTAACTACCCCCTTTTTCAACATACCATAACTTTTTAACAAAACAAGTTTGTGCAAAGTAATTTGACAAGAGTGTTTCTACACTCATCGACTAACTTTTGTGTGAAAATGTGATTGATCCGTCAGGTCATGCATGAGTGAGCATGCATTAAATGTGAAAATGCCACTTTTCAAAAGTCACAGGTGTCATCTCTTATGCCAAACTAATGGTAAATAATGACATTTCTTGCTTTATTTATAAAGTGTGCTCACTCAACCATGACATGGTTACAACCTCTTATGTTCGTACAGCATGTAAAGATACATTTTGCTGAAAAATATCGGATTTCAATTTTTGCAATTAACTTAATGGATTTTATTACTTCAAAATCGAGAAAGGGTGGAAATTTTTAAATTGAGCTCACCGAAGCGTAAAATATGCCAAAAGTGCCAAAGGAGGTATAAGGGGATCAAACAATAGATGATTAACATAAATAGTGATTAATCATTCACCAGAAACAGAATTTGTCAAAATCCTGCATCAAAAATCCCCCAAAATGACCCGAAGTGACATTTTTACCTTTATTATTTGCTCACTCATGCATGACTTGACGGATCAACCACATTTTCACAAAGAATTTAGTCAATTAGTGCAGAAACACCCTTGCAAAATTATTTTGCTCACGACTGTGTTTTTATAAATTTGTAGTATTTTGAAAAAGTGGGTTTCTACTTTTTTGTTGTGTGTATAACACACATGGAAAACGTAGAAAACTTGTGTTAACTGTAATACAGCGTACACGCAAAAATAAAGTTTTATGATGGTGATTGTTTGAAGGAATATTAATAAATGTTCATGAAATTGAAATAGATGTGTCATGTTGTCTTATTTACAGTTGTTCAGGATGTTTAATTCCCAGAAGGACTTAAAAACAACCCTAAACGGATTTGTTTATCTGCAGTTTTTGACAATGAAAATTTAAATCTGGAGAAAGAATTAAATGCGAGATAAATCCTCAAGGTACTTAAAAATAAATCCTGAAAGACTGAAATTTTAAGTCCAAACGATTTAAAATTTTAAACTTTTACAGAATTAAAATTTTAAAACTAAGGATAGTTTTGTTTTTAAATCCAAGGGTTTTGTCATTTTAACCAGTCTCTGTTGGATTTAAAATATAAGTCTTATGGAATTAAAAATAAGTCTTGGGAATTAAGAGAGATATTACAAACATTTTGTATAGTCACCGGTGAAAGCTAGTCCGAAATGAAAATCCAAAAACCTGCCAATATCGGGAATATCATACTACCATAAGCGGCTTAGGATGAGGCAAGCAGTGACAATTCTTTCCAAACACTTGAGGACCACTTTCCATTTGGACCTGTGTTATAGGCCACACATACTTTACAATAATCATGATAACATAAACCAATACAACGAACCGAAACGATGCGAAAGGTCAACAACACATCGGACATGCTGGATGTATTTTAACGGTTACGGATGGCGAGACATCAATACAACAAAATAGTCTATACAATTACGAGGCCGACATTAATCTCTTTTCTAAAGGCATTTAGATCGATATGATGGATCGCTACAAACAAAGTATTTTTTCGAATACTTTAGAAGTTATACAGGGGCCACTTGCACAATTAAGCCTGCCATCCTAACTTCGCAGACAACCCCAGGGTATAGTGCATTTCGCCAAACCATGACATGCTATCAACCTTCATGGACAAGTCCGCTGACTAAAGTTATGCTGACTCCGGAGCCGTCGTAGATCAGACGCCATCTACAGTTACACTGTACGCATTCTGTTTTAAGAATCCAAAACTTGTCAAATACAACCGGTAGAATTAATAAGTTTACAATAATAGAAACTAATGAATCATGTTTCTGAAACACAAAAGTAACATTTCAATACACATTTAATCCCATACATCTCCAAGACACCGGTGAAAGATTTCTTAAATTTGTATGACATTACTGTTATAAAAATGGATAGAAATCGCTGCAATAAACGTTTGTTATCAAATATAAACATTTTGTATTATACAACTTCAATAAACATTTTCACTCTTTATTAGAAAATATTGAAGTAGGCTAAACATGTTTCGCTATACTGGATTTGAATGAATTCCAGGTAGGCCCTTTATCACAAACATTTTGTTAATTCACCAGTAAAAGAAAAAAAAACCCGAAAAGATAACGTGCAAATATCAGGTATATCGTACAATCATATATTCTACAAAAAGGCTTGGGATGAGAAGAGTGACACATCTTTCCAAACACTAAAGGATCACTTGCCACCTGTGTTAGGCCACACAGACTTCAAAATTATACAGCAAACCGAAACGACACGAAAGTTCAACAAAAGTTGAAAACTATCTTGTCGGTTTTCTAAACGCATTTTCATGGAAATGATTGGATCAAGCGACCAATCAGGTTAAGACAAAAGTTCCAGGTATAGGGTCTATTATGGATGGTCGACATATCAATCCAACAAAACAGTTTATAAAATTGTGGTGCAGACTATTGTTCCCTTGTCGAAAGGTATTTTGATCGAAATGATGAATCGCCACTGACAGACCAGGTATTTTTTGGTATACTTTAGAGATTATAGTGGAGTATTTACGACACACTTCAACAACTGACCTTTTGACTATCGTACACTAATCCGTTTGTATAATTCGCATTTCAGGAAAGCTATTGTGTCTATATACTTCCAATGAGTATTTGCACTTGCTGATCAACGTGGGCATAGATCGAAGCAACAAAAAGCAATTTCTGTTCGGTATTAATTTCGTTGACACGGGTGGTCCACAAGTAGATGGCGCTATAATTGCTACCAAAGCAATGTGAACGAAAAATACTGGAAGAAACACGAGCCCTATTATTGAAATTTTCATATTTGTTTTTAAAAAGATTAATTACAAAAGAGACACCTGTCGTTATCAGATTGAATTTGAGGGAATATAACCAATATTTGACACTATTTTAAATGTGTTTCGTTGCACGCAACCCAGATATGTTTGTAGGCCTATACTGGACAATTTTTGGACAAATACCAGTCACAATTAACCGTTTGCCCGCTAATGTTTCAACTGTGCACAATCGTAAATTGAACAATCATACTAATTGACTTTCTCCTTCACCTTTGTACGGGAGACACTAAAAAGCAAAATAAACGTGGACCAAAATAAGGATTGGAGATAAACAGTTTAGTGAATTAGGCTGCAAAAAATAACTAATGTATTTACGATATCATTGCAGGGTCAATATTTTTTTATTATAGGCTATAAAGGTGACAAGATTATTGACATTTAAGAGTTATTATGCGTGTTTTTTTTTTTTTTTGCAATTACACGTACGTAATGGATTATGTTGATTAAAATCCGTTTTTCTAAAATCAATGAAACGTCTGTCCGTAATTTCATTTCACGTTGCAATAGCACATTTTGCAAGTTATCGTACCGTTTATAACAAAGACAAATTAACTATCAGAGGTGTTATGGTTTGGTAAAAGGCAAATTGTCATTCCTGACATTTCCAGACATCGGTGACAAAGATAGCACGGGAGTTTCACGGTTTCGTGCAAGTAGCCCCTGGATTCGACGGATTCAAAAAGCTGACCTTATTTACTGTCGTGTACTAATCTTTATGTATTAATCACATTTCAGCGAACCTATTGTGTTTCTATATTTCCAATGAGTATTTGCGCTTACAGGTCAAGGCATACATGTACTTAGGGGCAACAAAAAGCAATTTCACCTCGGTGTAATTTTTCACTGTAGATGGCGCTATTGCTAGCAAAGCATTGAAAACGACAAATATGCGAAGGATCTCGGGCCTTATAATTTCAAATTTGTCATAAAAAAATAACAGTCATTACGAAAATCATAATGGAGGCAATAGGGATTGTGTTTAAGAAACGGTGTTCTCCTTTGATGATCCCAGCACACCCCACCCCACCCCCCCCAAAAAAAACAAAAAAACAAAAAACTTATCCAATCAAAACGCATTACATCGCAAAAAAATACTTACAATACATGACATATAACTCCCATTTGTATTTTCAAGAGGCAGGTAATTTCGCTATACTAAATTTTAATGAATTCCAGTTATATCAAAAACATTTTGTAAAGTCATTAGTAAAAGAAAATAAGTCCGAAAAGATAATATGCAAATATCAGGTATATCGTACAATCATATATTCTACAAACAGGCTTGGAATGAGAAGAGTGACACATCTTTCCAAATACTAAAGGACCACTTGCTACCTATGTTAGGCCACACAGACTTCGCAATTATCAACCAATACAAAGAACCGAAACGACACGAAAGTTCAACAAAAGGTTGGAGCTATCTTGTCGGTTTCTAGGGAGTTTGATTGAAATGATTGTATCAAGCAACCAAGCAAGTTTAGACAAAGTCCAAGGTATACCGTCTATTATGGATGGGCGAGATATCAATCCAACAAAACAGTTTATAGAATTACGCTGCTGACATTGTTCCCTTGTCCAAAGGCATTTTGATCAAAATGATGAATCGCCACAGACCAGGTATTGGGATTTGTTGGTACACTTCAGAGATTATAGTGGGGTTTTACGACAGAATTCAAAAAGCTGACCTTTTGACGGTCGTATATTAATCTTTTTCTATGTAAAATTTACATTTCAGCAAATCTTTTGTGTTTATATACTTCCAATAAATATTTGCACTTGAAGGCAAACGTGGGCATAGGTCGAAGCAACAACAAAAAACATTTCTGTTCGGTGTAATTTTTAATTTCGTTGACATGGTTTTTCCACAATTGATGGCGCTATTGCGCTATTGCTACCAAAGCAATGTGAACGAAAAATACTAGAATAAACACGAGCCGTATTATAGTAATTTTCATATTTGTTTTTTTTTAAAAACATTGATTACAAAACAGAAACCTGTCGTTATCGGATTGAATTTGGCGGAATATATCCGATAATTGACACTATTTTAAATGTGTTTCGTTGCACGCAACCCGGAATATAGTTGTAGGCCTACCGAGCATTTGTTTTTGACAAATAGCAGTCACAATTAACCGTCTTCCGGCTAATGTTACATCTGTGCACAATCGTAAATTGAACAATCATACTAATTTACTTTCCCCCTACCTTTGTACAGGAGACACTAAAAGCAGCTAGTGTGTTTAAGTAACCTCTTTAGAAAAATTACCATTTCAACGCCGCAATAAAATTAAAGCAAAATTCAAGGAAAATGTGAAAAGGCCAATTGTCATTATTATACCCTCTGAATAAATCCAGCGTGTGAAGGGTGAAAATCAGACTGGCGGCAGGGATTGTATTTAAGAAACGGGGTTCTCCCAGCATCCCAAAATATTTGACCTATCGAATCAAAATACATTATCACAGATATTTACTTTCATTACAATGCATTACATATAAAATTCATTTCTATTTTCAAGATTACAGGTAATTTGTCTGTAATAGATTTGCCGCAATGATTTTAAATGAATCCCAGGTATCACAAAAATTTTGTGGAGTCACCGGTAAAAGCAAGTCCGAAATGAAAATCGAAAAACATACCAATATCGGATATATCCTACTATCATAAGCAGCTTAGGATGAGGCTAGCAGTGACATTTCTTTCCAAACACTTAAGGACCACTTTCGATTTGGACATGTGTTATAGGCCATACATACTTCACAATAATCATGATAACATTCACCAATACAACGAACCGAAACGATGCGAAAGGTCAACAACACATCGGACATGTTGGAGGTATTTTGACGGTTACGGATGGCGAGACATCAATACAACAAAATAATTTATAGAATTACGAGGCGGACATTATTCCCTTTTCTAAAGGCATTTAGATCGGAATGATGGATCGCTGCAAACAAATCATTTTTTTTGAATACTTTAGAAGTTATACAGGGGCCACTTGCACAATTAAGCCTGTCATCCTAACTTCGCAGACAACCCCAGGGTATACATTTCGCCAAACCATGACAAACGTTATGCTGACTCCGGAGCCGTCATAGATCAGACGCCATCTACAGTTACACTGTACGCATTCTGTTTTAAGAATCCAAAACTTGTCAAATACAACCGGTATAATTAATAAGTTTACAATAATAGAAACTAATGAATCATGTTTCTGAAACACAAAAGTAACATTTCAATACACATTTAATCCTATACATCTCCAAGACACCGGTGAAAGATTTCTTAAATTTGTATAACATTACTATTATAAGAATGGTTAGAAATCACTGCAACAAACGTTTGTTATTGAATATAAACATTTTGTATTATACAACTTCAATGAACATTTTCACACTTCATTAGAAAATATTGAAGTAGGCTAAACATGAAAGAAAAAACAATGCAAAATAAACGTGGACCAAAATAAGGATTGGAGATAAACAGTTCAGTGAATTAGGTTGCAAAAAATAATTAATGCATTTACGATATCCTTGCAGGGTTAATAACTTATTTATTATGTGCTATAGAGCTGACAAGATTATTGACATTTAAGAGTTATTTTGCGTGTGTGTTTTTTTTTTTTGTAATTACACGAACGTAATGAATTATGTTGATGAAAATCCGTTTTTCTTACATCAATGAAACGTCTGTCCGTTATTTTATTTGACATTCCATATAGCACATTTTGCAAGTTATCCTACTGTAGATGGCGCTATTGCTACCAAAAGAATGTGAACGAAAAATACTGGAAGAAATACGAGCCCTATTATATAAATTTTCATATTTGTTTTTAAAAAGATTGATTACAAAAGAGAAACCTGTCGTTATCAGACTGAATTTGGAGGAATATATCCGATATTTGACACTATTTTAAATGTGTTTCGTTGCATGCAACCTGGAATATAGTTGTAGGCCTATCGAACATTTCTTTTTGACAAATAGCAGTCACAATTAACCTTTTGCGGGCTAATGTTGCATCTGTGCACAATCGTAAATTGAACAATCATACTAATTGACTTTCTCCTTCACCTTTGTACAGGAGACACTAAAAAGCAGCTAGTGTGTTTAAGTAACCTCTTTAGAAAAAGAAGCAAATATCAGGGGCCGATTAACGTCGATTTTAGCGATTGTCGCCAAATTGATCGCAAATTCCAAATCCATCGTAACGTCATTGCTAACTTCGTTTGCGGGGAATTTGGATTTCACTAAAGCCATCGCAATTAGCGACGACAAAAAATACTTTTACTATTCAGGGACGAGCCTGATCGCAAAGATATGACGTCAAGGCCACTACTCGTAGTGGAAACCCCCCACCGAAGGACATTTAAGCCATCCATAGGTTGTAGGGTATACCTACGGCGAAAATGACCTTCAATAGAGGAAGTAGGGGGTTGATGGAGAGGAGGGGGTTGTGATGTATCGGAAAATTTTCTGGGAATTTTCATCAAAAAACAATAAATTATCAAAGAAATCTTGTATATATTCGTCTGTAGAGATTATTTGGGTAAATCCATTGTCCTTGTTGGTCACTTCACACATACAAACAGATGGACAGACACCAAGTCACCGCCAAACATAAACACACAGAGTCACACACAAAGAAACACAGTCAGACACACACACATCTACAACACACAGCCACATAGACATAAACACAAACACAATGACATACACACATACACATATACACACCGTACATACACCCACATTCATGCACACATATTTTACACACAAACGATAAAAAATAATACAACTACTACTACTGTAATGATGATTATGATTATAGGGATAATAATAAACAATACATACATATACGTCTAATAATAATAATAATAATAATAATAATAATAATAATGATAATAATAATAACAGTAACAATAATACTATTATGATTGCTGTTAAGGGATAACTCGTGAGAAAATGGCACATTGCGATGAATTTTGTCTTTTTCGACGGATATGAATATTTTGCGAGTACTCATTAGCACTCGCAAAATATTCATCGCTAACTAAAAGTTAGCGATGAACATATTCATCGCCATCTTTTAGTGAAATTGCACAACTCGATATTCATCGCAAATAGCGATGAATATCGCTGTGTGCGATGAATATCACCGTTTGCGATGAATTTCAGACGTTAGTGAAATCGGCCCCTGGTATATCCTATCATATATCCTACAAAAGAGGTTTGGGATGACAAGAGTGTCACTTCTTAAAAAAAAAAAAAAATTAAGGACCTCTTGCCATCTGCACCTACGTTTGGCCACACAGACTTCACAATTTTAGAAACAAATACAACGAATTGAAACGATACAAAGTCAAAAAAAAGTCGGAGGTATCTCGTCGGTGATGAATGGGCGATATATCAATACCAATCTTTTTTTTTATACAATTACGCTGCTGCCATTGTTCCCTTATCCAAAGGCATTTTGTTGGAAATGATGGATCGTTACAAACATTTTTTTGGTATACTTTAGAGACTATACTGGAGTATTTACGAGGGAAATAAAAAAAACCTGAACTTTTCACTATTGTGTACTGTGTGTTTATGTATAAATCCAATTTCAGCGAGTTACTGTGTTTATATATTTCCAAAAAGTATTTGAAAATGCGGGTCAAACTGAATAAATATTGAAGCAACAAAAAGCAATTTCAACTCAGTGCAACCTTTCACTTCGCTGCATTAGGTGATCCACAAGTAGATGGCGCTAATTCTAGTACACCATTACCAACGAAAAATATCGGAAGGAGCACGGGCCTTATATAGAAACTTTTAGATTTGTTTAAAAAAAGATTGATTATAAGGGAAACCAGTAGTTATTAAACCGAGTTTAGAGGGATATATTCGATATTTGAAAAAAAAATGAAATCCCGTACGTCTTATCCAATCAAAATATGTCATATCACAGACATTCTCTTACTTTGCAATGCATTACATATAACTTTTATTTAAATTTCCAAGATTGCAGATAATTTGGCTTGACTGGATTTCTCGCTATAGGTTTAAATGAATCCAAGGTATCACGAATATTTTGTAGAGTCACCGGTAAAAGCAAGTCCGAAATTAAAATCTTAAAACATGCAAACATTAGGTATATATTACTATCATGAAATCTACAAAAGAAGTTTGGGATCGGAAGAGTGACACTTCTTTCCATACACTAAACGAACACTTGCCACCTGTGTTACGCCACACAGACTTGACAATAATCATGACAATAACAACCAATACAACGAACTGAAAGGACACGAACCTTCACAAAAAAGTAGGAACTATATCTTGTCGATTTTCCTAAGGCATTTTGATTGAAATGATTGGAGCATGTGACCAAGAAAGGTTAAACAAAAGTCCAAGGAATACCGTCGGTTATGGATGGGTGAGATATCAATCCAACAAAACAGTTTATAGAATTACGCTGAGCCTTGACATTGTTCCCTTGTCCAAAAGTATTTTGATCGATATGATAAATCGCCACAAACAAGGTATTTTGTATACTTTAGCGATTATAGTGGAGTATTTACGACACAATTCAAAAGCTGACATTTTGACTGTCGTACACTTATCTTTTTTTCTGTATCAGCAAAGCTATTGTGTTTATATACGTGCACTTGCAGGTCAACGTGAGCATAGATCGAAGCAAAATAAAAAAAGGGAATTTCATCTCGTTATAATTTGTCACTTAGTTGAATTAGGTGGTCCACATGTAGATGGCGCTATTGCTAGCAAAGCATTGTAAACGAACAATATCCGAAGGATCTCGGGCCTTATAATTTTAAATTTGTAAAAAAAAATAAAAATAGCAGTCATTACGAAAATCATAATGGCGGCAATAGGAATTGTGTTTAAGAAACGGTGTTCTCCTTTGATGATCCCAGCTCCCCCGCCCCCACCCCCCCCAAAAAAAACCTTATCCAATCAAAACACATTGCATCGCAAAAAATACTTATAATATATGACATATAACTCTCATTTCTATTTTCAAAAGGCAGGTAATTTCGCTATACTAAATATGAATGAATTCCAGTTATATCACAAACATTTTGTAAACTCACCAGTAAAAGAAAACAAGTCCGAAAAGATAATATGCAAATATCAGGTATATCGTACAATCATATATTCTACAAACAGGCTTGGAATGAGAAGAGTGATACTTCTTTCCAAACGGTAAAGGACCACTTGCCACCTGTGTTAGGCCACACATACTTCAAAATTATACAGCAAACCGAAACGACACGACAGTTCAACAAAAGGTAGAGGTTATCTTGTCGGTTTTCCTGACGCATTTTGATTGAAATGATTGGATCAATCGACCAAGCAGATTTAGACAAAAGTTCAAGCTATACCGTCTATTATGGATGGCTGACATATCAATCCAACAAAACAGTTTATAGAATTGTGCTGTAGACATTGTTCCCTTGTCGAAAGGTATTTTGATCGAAATGATGAATCGCCACAAACCAGGTATTTTTGTATACTTTAGAAGTTATAGTGGAGTATTTACGACACACTTCAACAGCTGACCTTTTGACTGTCGTACACTAATCTGTTTCTATAATTCAGATTTCAGCAAAGCTATTGTGTTTATATACAATGAGTATTTGCACTTGCATGTCAACGTGGGCAAAGATCAAAGCAGCAAAAAGCAATATCTGTTCGGTTTTAATTTCGTTGACATGGATTGTCCACAAGTAGATGGCGCTATTGCTACCAAAGCAATGTGAACGAAAAATACTGGAAGAAACCCGAGCCATATTATAGAAATTTTCATTTTTGTTTTTAAAAGATTGATAACAAAAGAGAAACCTGTCGTTATTAGATTGAATTGGGGGGAATATATCCGATATTTGATATTATTTTAAATGTGTTTCGTTGCACGCAACCAGGAATATAGTTGTAGGCCTACCGAACATTTTTTTTGACAAATAGCAGTCACAATTAACCTTTTGCGGGCTAATGTTGCATCTGTGCACAATCGTAAATTGAACAATCATACTAATTGACTTTCTCCTTCACCTTTGTACAGGAGACACTAAAAAGCAGCTAGTGTGTTTAAGTAACCTCTTTTGAAAAAGGTGCAAATATCAGGGGCCGATTAGCATCGATTTTAGCGATCCTAGCCAAATTGATAGCTGATTTAAATCCATCGTAACGTCATTGCTAACTTCGTGTGCAAGGAATTTGGATTTCACTAAAGCCACATATGAAAAAGTATTCCTTGTTTTCGTGCATAAAATAAACTTAACTCATTTAAGCCCACGCCTGCACCGAGATTTGACCGCAACATTGACCTCACGGTGTGTAAATAAACCGGCTTCGCCAACGATGCGGACAGGGTAATCATGTTCAACGGAGGGGCTATTACGAACGCATACATTACTGTGCGGTACGCGTTCGAGATGCATCGTTATGAATGTAATAGTGTTGTGGCTCTGGATAAAGTACTTTGTATGATATTTGTGTTTTATTTTTTCCTGGACATTTATTCCTCATTCTGTGTAAATGTATTCACATTTAGAATAGCAATTCACTTCGTCTTAAGACCTGTCTGTGGCATCAACCTCCGTTACCTCAGACCCCCGGTGCTGATTTATCCCCGAGTATAATGAAATGTTCCTTGCCCACGAACCACGAAATATCCTTAAAGTATTTCACAGTTTTGACGGATACCTGACTATGTTCTAGCGTAAAAATCTCACTTGTCCTGGAAACTAGCGTACTTTCATTCTGATATATTTCATCTGTATGTATTATCCTCCCAGATTCTTATTGTAATATTATACCAATCACATAATCAAAGCTGGAAATCGCCGTAAAATCACGGGGTTTCGCAATGATTAATCGACGTGATCATACATTGTAACGGCCAATACACTCGCGCTCTTTTCACCCTTGCGTACGTACGGCCATAGACAATGAACGGAGTGATGTAAACGCGCGCACTGCATGATGCGAAGCTAGATCCTGTCTTGAATATGAAAGGACTTCAGTGCATGGATTGCAAAAAGGCAACATTTTCCTCTCATCCAATCAAAAACATTTTGACATCAACAGGACCGACAATGTCTAAGCTTTGTTTTGGTATGCGAGCTGGCGCAAAAGGCCAGCACGATCAGATTTGGTGGTAGATTGAAGGTGGCATGTTCTTCCAAAAATGAGCGAAATGCTGCTGACTTCCATAGAGAAAGCACCCTGAGAGTGTTTTCATTACTATTTTAAATTGAAAAAGGCACTATTTTCTCCTTATCAACTGACATTATGAGTTATACCAGTTTGTAGCAAATTTATTCAACTTTCATATTCCGGCCGAGCTGGTTATGAAGATAGGCGCATTTTCAAGGCAGATGGAATTTAGTGTGTCAACCACCCCTATCGGGAGCAAATTTTACGTGTTATAACTTCTCGCGGAACGTGGTGAGAGCAGATGCACTGAATTATTTCATATGCGCAATTAGCGACGAAAAAAATACGTTTAATATTCAGGGACGAGCCTGATCGCAAAGATATGACGTCAAGGCCGCTACTCGTAGTGGAAACCCCCTACCGAAGGGTATTTTAGCCATCCATAGATTGTAGGGGATAGAAGTGAACAGTCTTTTACGCCTAGAACCTAGAACTTGTATCGAGAAATATTTCTCTAAACTCTCTACTCTCGTCCATGTGTCATGTAGAATGGATGTGAGTACCAATTGAAAACTGTGATTTGTCGATATTCGTTTTGAACACTGTCTGCAAAACGCAAAATATACCGTGATACTTCTGTATCAATATGCCTGACTCACAATCTGGAAAAAAAACACCGGTAGCTGGTCTAATCGGACCCGTAGTGCTCGTGATTCGAAACGAGATACCGATGCTACGGAAAAATCAGCTGGTCAGTCGGCTGTATCAAGCAACAATGGACACTCGGACAATGAAGACAAAAACTTCAATCTTGTTCTCGAAGAGAAAATAAAGCAGGCACTGCTCTCTGAAACTGTCATGGTAACTCTCGTGAAAGCTATCAAGGAAACTGTCACGGAAGATATCTTCGAGTGCGTATACGAATCAGTTTGCCTCGATCTTGAACAAGCGACTCGAGAAGTTGAAATACTCTTTGCCCAAGTGAAAGAACTCAAAAAAGAGTTGAAACTTGTTAATCAGGAGCTTGATGAGGATCAGCAATATACCAGGCGGAACTGTCTGAAATTCTACGGCCTACCAGAGGATCAACGAGAAAACACTGATAAAGTCATCACTACTTTCGTCAAGAATGAACTTGACATCGATCTCCGACACAGTGACATCGACCGAAGTCATCGGTTAGCTCGTCGGACCGCTGGAAAGTCAACTGACGAAGAACTGCGTAAACCAAGATGTGTGATCGTCAAGTTCGCTACCTACAGTATACGCCAAGCCATATATAAATCCAAAACCAAGCTGAAAGGAAAACCCTTCAACATCAATGAATCGTTGACAAGCTTCAGACAGAACTTAATGTACCAAGCTCAGAAAAACCCGAATGTCCTCAGGACATGGAGCCAAGATGGGAGAATAACAGCTCTAACGAAAAATGGCCAAAAGGTGACTATACGCCGTGAAAGTGACATCGAGCGACTGCGTGATACGTAAGTGTGTTGATATACACTGACTTGATATATTGTGTGCAGTAATACTTGTCAATGCAGCACTGAAAACCTAAACTGGTCCGTCCGACTAACTTAAAGCTAGTCCAGATGTTCCCAGCAGGACTAGCTTTAAGTTAGTAAGTATTGCTGGACTAACAAGGACGACTAACTTAGCCTAGTCCAGCATGCTGGACTAGCCTTAGTGTAAGTGCCCGACTAGCTTAAAGTTAGTCCGCTGACCAGCTTGACGTTAGTCCAGATTGCCGGACTAGTGTGGGCTAGTTGCCCGACTAGTTATTGACTAGCTTTAAGTTTGTCCAGATGTTCCCGAGAGGACTAACGTAAAATTAGTCCGGCTGGACCGACTAATGTAACACTAGTCCGGCTGATTTGACTAGCTTACTCAAGCTAGTCAATCCCTACAGACTAACCTCAAGCTAGTCAGGCAGATAGACAAAGATGCAGTATTGTGCAACCATGTATGTAGTTGCACAGCTGAGTGGATACAGTCTCTGATGTGGGTCTGCAGCTGGTACACAGGAAAATGAACCACACCCAGCATGCAGATTAGTTTGGCAAATATCAATTAAGGCTCAGTTTATGGTTTTTCATCACAATTTTACCAACACCGTTTTACTGAATAATTGTGAATTATGCAGGTGCACATACATAGTGAATTGAGCCTGCTTGATGATTCACAGATAGGCATACCAATAACAAAAGTCTAGATGTGCTTGTCAGTGAGGATTTTATCATATCTTGTTGTCCCACTTCACCTGGCTATATCAGAGACTGTATCCTTACCCCTGATGGAGACATAGATTCTGAAATAAGAAAGGTACGAAGTCAAAGTTAACATTAATTACAAAAATTTATTTTTTTTCAATAACATGTATATGTTTGAACTAATATATATCAGGTGAATTCATATTTTACAATATCATTGTCAATATTCTTCGTGTCAAACTTCTGACGATGCCTTTAGCATCTTTTAAAACAACCGCTTTAACACGCAAACAATTAATTTTGGTTTAAGATTAGGCCTATTATGAATATCAAACACTTGAACGTAAGGTTTCAACCTGACAAAAATCAGACACGTTAGGCCCTTCATTTAGTACATTTTAGAATAAAAATTATAAAGCAACAGAACTATCAGTTTGGTTTAAGATTATGAATATGAAACACTTGTCAACAAATCACACAATTTGTACCGTACATTTAACACCTTTGAAAACAACTTAAGCAACACAATATTTAGTTTAGGTGTAATATTATAAACTATAATTAAGAATATAACATCTACAAAACTTCTTTTAAAAGCTTCATAGTACTTATACTAATTATAATACTCTTTAATCTCTGTATTTTACGCCTGAAAGATCTACGGTTTAAAACATAGACACTGAAATTTCGAGCTGCTGAATATAGCTTTTACAATTTGATTTTGCCACACATTTTACCAAAAAATGTAAACATCATAATGGACACACATAAACTTGAATTATGCATTTTTTGATGTCATGTACAATTTTATGACTTCACAGAAAGTCTTTGGGAGAAACTTATATATAATTTTCTTCGGTTTTACTATATTTGTACGTGTAACCCGACTTGCTAAACTTGCAGTGCCATTTCCATTATAATTGTTTAACTCGTTAACGAGCGTTATCACAGCTGTGGGATGGCTTCATCATCTTGAATATTCAGGGTGATCATATGGGAGAACATTAAAGTCTCACACAAGCATATGGCATACTGTAGATTGAAAATGTAGAACGCCGACATCCACAAGGTAACCGCAGCAAAGGACTCATCAGTTGTAGCCACCTCACCATCTGCAACCAGCTGGACATGGTCAGACTTCAGAACTTGCTTGCTATCAAGTTTCAGGTGAACCGGGTTCTGTGGATGAAATTAACAAGACAATTATTTACAAACAGTATAAATGAAAATACAGGTGTACCCCCCCCCAAAAAAAAAAAATACAGATATGACTAACAAAATCATTATATTGTACTAAATTTATCTGATGACAGGTTTCCAAAATCCACTGTTATTATGACAATTCTATATAGTCACAATATTTTCAGTGCTATTTCACTGAAATGTTATTGTACAAAATATAGTAACAATAAAAGAATTACATTCAGTACAAGAGACAAATTTTGCAGCAGAAAAAAAAAATGTAGTTTAAGTGAAAGACAATTGTGATTAAGCATTGGTTCTTTCAATTACATAGTGATTTCTGCGAATTTTACCAAGATTTTATGCGAGTATACTTTCTAGATTTTCTACCTTCAATCCACCACAGCTGGCCTCAGCTGACAGTTGACCTCAGCTAGTTGATCGTTGTCCACAACCTCCATCTACCAGAAACAGACCATATATCTTACTTGATCATCCTGTATTCGATTGCCCTCTGATTGTTATTCAGTTGTAATTGTGGCTGCCTCCAGATTTCAAATAGACAAAGCTAGGGAGTTTCTGTTGTAGCAAAACAGCTTGGCCATATCGTTCGAGGAACACATCAGTTAAAGTTCACAATGAATTTTGCTTTATTCAACTGCACATCCATCACACCACGGCACCGAGGGTATCAAAAATTAAATAACAATCTGTAAACGATATAAAAATAATACATAAATAAGTCAACTTGGTAAACTTGTACACAATATGGTCAACATAACTCCATCAATAAAGTAATTACTGCATAAGAAAATGTTCATTCTTATTTGTGTCACATTTATTTTGAATGTGTATTAAAGGTAAAATGTCACATAACTGCACAATGAGACAACAGTCGATAAACCTTTGAAAAACTTTTTTGATATGAGCTTCTAACACCATGACTTACCTATTTATATAAAAGTGACATGCCTTGTAGAAACTTCTCTACCAAAAATACTATCATAAGATATAACGCAGGTAATCCCTTAAAACAGAAATTCAGGTGTCAATAAGATCGCATACAAACTATACAATTCAACTGCATAAATCCCATCATCTAGAATACACTTGCTAATTCACTTAGAAATTATAAGTGTAGTATAACTACAAAAAACAGTACAATTATAACACGCGATATTTAATTGATTGACCCAGATAAACACAAACTGATTATAATTCAGCACAATCTATACATGTATGACAGAGTTACTTGCATAACAATAACTACATGTACTGTAACACAAAAAGGTACCCTCCTATTACGACTCAAACACTGACATAATAGAGTACACAAACCTCTAATAATGTGATATTCCATAAAATGCAAAGGCACTAACAAATTCCTGCATGTAGCTGGGGCATGTAGTAATGAAATTGAATGCAAGCACTAGTAGTTATGTCTACCGTTAGTATAAACCAGAGCTAAATGTACTTAAAAATACTTGTACAACTCCAACATAAAAATATAAACTAGACTCCTGCAATGTGAATACCTGTATAAAGAATAACTCTAAGAAATAAACTACATGTATATCGTATACCTGCAACCATCATCAACACTACGGTACAAACTAGTTATTACACCATGCACTACTGGATCCCATGATGCATACTCGGCTCTCTCACATAAGACCTGAAGACTAATTATTGTGGAAACTAACTTTGATTCTATATAAAACTATATACATTGTCATTAAAGTAACATACTTCCTCACAGTAATATACTTTATGTTTCAAAATAACTGAATAAATGACTTTCTTACCGGCCTTGATGCAAACTCCAAATTATAGAAACAGATTGAGTCAGCGACTGCCATGACTGTAGGACAGCATATGTAACAACAACTTTCTGGCTTTCTGGGGTAAACGGCTATTATTATACACGTACATGTATGTGGGTATATACTACATTTATATGTACGTGTACTTGAAGAACAACACAAAATGGGGTCTGTATTGTATTAAACAATGGTAGCCTTCAGTGATTCATTTACACAACTCGCTCTAGACTTGTTACCAGGTTTTCTGTAAATTAAGTCGACTTATGTACCAGGATTTTCATAGAATTTGTAACAAGATAAGAGAAGAAATCACTCTTTTTCGGCTGTAGTGACATCCGTATATGATATTGGGCTAACACTAGTTTATCAAACATTTCACATAATTATGTTGCAATACATGAAGTAAATAAACAATAAAAAAATGTAAATTAATCAATCACACAAGAGAAAGTAAATCATGAATGAATGCATCAATGAATAAATACATGAATAGCTAAATAGAAAATATATAAATAAATATCATAAATGAATAAAACAACCAATTTAATTTAAGAATTCAGATGACACATGGACTTAGTAATTATCATGTCTGACATGTTATATAACCAAACCCCAGTTTGACCAACGAGAAGCTAGTCCGTCTCCCGCTTGACAAACACGAAGCTAGTCCATCTACATTGGCTAGTCTGGCCAGCTTGACCAACCATAAGCTAGTCCATCCCTAAGCTAGTCCAGCATAACAAATTACATTAGTCAGGCTTGCTGGACTAACCAATACCTAGTCCAGCCTGGTAAAAGCTAGTCCAGCAGGTCGGACTAGCTGACAATGACAATGACAATGACAATGACAATGAATTTTATTTCTTAAAACGGCCCCTCCTGGGGCATGG
>JZLH01S0148542.1:8542-22550 GCA_001188425.1 Eucidaris tribuloides | reverse complement strand
AACATTGCTTCACAATTCCTCCTAAATTGTATTATTTATTTATTTATTTATTTATTTATTTATTTATTTATTTATTTATTTATTTATTTATTTATTTATTTATTTACTTATTTATTATTCATTTGTGTATTTATTTATTCACTTATTTATTTTCTATTTATTTTTTGTATTTATTTATACATTCACTCATTAATTTATCTACCATATGAATAGGAAGGAAATAGGCAAGGAAATGATTGTATTATTGATCTATAATTATACTTCTCTTTTCTAGTTTTGATTACACAGCGACATTTATCAAGAATATAAAAAAAAAATCTATGAATATACTTTTATTGTCCATGCTTAATTAAAAATAATGTTATAATGTGATTTCTAATAACACCAAATATTGTGTTCTAAAAGTGTACAACTGCTCAGCAGGGGCGCCAAAAGTATTATTTGCTCGTGTTTTACCATAATTTTTCTTTGCGTTGTATATTAAAATGTACTTCAAAATGTTAATAAAGTATTTTTTGTCTTAATTGTTGCCTGTGAATTTAAAGGCAGGGCGTCTCTTTATCATGCCTAAAATTAACATTGTGTAAATACACCGGCATATAAAAGAAAAATCATGTCTGAGAATCTTTAGCAAAGTATAGGAGCTTGAAACCTAGTGTTATTGGAATTGATAGTAACCGTTAGACTTTGATTTGAATTGTTGTCTCGCGAGACGAACAAAACAGCATAGAACGTACACTAAACACCCATTGGTAAATTTGTGAATTTTTCAAATTTTAGGTAATTACTGATCCCCAGATTTTACAGACATGTTCTTTATCAATAGCCTGAGGGCGTGAGTGATATTTTCCTGTTCTTCGGGGAGGAGTGCAGATAAGATTCCCTCCTTTCAACACCATGTCCCGGTTAATTAAAAAAAAAAAAAAAATGTTATTGTATTCATATGCAAGTAAACATGACGTGATGCTTTTGAAAAATGAATTTGATTTGATTTGATTTGATTTCATGAGATTTGGTAATGTCAGTATTGCTGTTGTTGTTGCTTCAGGTTTTGATAGAGCTCGGTAACGTGTGTCAGAAGCGGGACAATTTGGAAGCTGCCGTAAATCATCTAGAGGAGGCCCTCACGCGACTAACAAAGATCAGGACTCCACGAGACAAATTGCAGCTCGTCAAAGCGCTCCTTGGCATTGCGTAAGTCTATCCACCTTCCTGGTCGTACGAAGGTACCTGTATGATAACTTCAAAGAGTGAGGTTAAAACTGATGTTTTGAATGCCCCGCCCCCATGTATGGTTGAAGCGATAACTCTTGTACTACCTAATTTGTGCAATATTGGAATGTATCAGTAGTAGTAGTACAGTGTAGTACACTTACCTTTTGGATGAATATATCCATTGATTATAAACACTGTTCATTGTAAAGCGTTTTGGGAGGGCCTGCCATCCTAAAATGCGCTATAGAAGAACAGATTATTATTATAATTACACACATATTTGAAACATATTTTATCCAGATCTTGATATCTGTACAAAAAAAGCACAGGCCACCACCGCTCCATCGACACAAATGAGTAAATTAGGAAGAGCAATTCTGAAGAATACAGAATTAGCACCTCTGGGGACCTGTGCATTACCCTGCAGGTGTGATAGCTACAATAAAAGGAACGACAAATCAGATATGTTCAACACGAGCACTGTGGTGTATTAATCTAAAAATCACATGGTTAAGGTTCAAAGTTCGTCCAGTGCATGTGTGTCCCCTTCTTCTTTCGTGTCCATCATCCACGATCAGATATTAAGCCATGCTCGCGCACAGTGGAGAGCATTATCATTAGCAGCAGCCATACAGCATTGTTCGACCATGCGGGCATCTGGCAGTGTTGCATTGACTGTTCAGATGTTCCACTGTCGCAGGCTGTATCTTTTGCCTCAGAAATATGTCCCCTAATGTATTTTATTCACAGGTGTGTCTTCCAACCCAGAAGTAAAAAAAAATGGCACAATACAGTTATTCATTCCCTTTAATGTCTAGCTAACGCCCAGGAGCAGTTGAGGTAAAGCTGAGCGATTAGAACCCATTTGAACATGTTTACTCAAAATGTACCATATACGCTTTGGTATTATTATCTTCATTAGGAAAAAAAGTCGAACACAGAATATTTTACAATGAAGTAAAATTTATTTCACACGTCGAGCTGCATAACTTACACATTTACTTTAGCTGGAATGACACACACCAAAATATAAATTTTAATTTCGAGCCTTTCGGCATGTTCGGAAATCATCTGGTAAAATCTGTATCCCCTGTTCACATGTTTTCATTTTTCGAATGTTTTGTGCTATTTATTTACTTGTCAATTAAAGGTAGGGAATCTCATTTCCAACCCTCTCACAACACAGCAAAACATTATCCATCCCCCCCCCCTCCCGGGCCATTAAAAAGAGTTGCGTGTGAAATCGGAAGATCAGAAATAACCTAGATTCTGAAAAATGAACACAAAAAATACCTGTGTAGTGTATGTTCTAGACACACAGTTGCAAATCTTACTTCAAGACTATTACAGTACTTCTGTAATATCAGATGGTTGACCTAGTTCTGTGCTGAGCTGCTGGCATGTATCAGGCACAAAAGGACTAAAATGTCATCTACGTATACACTCCATTTGTACCTAGAACTTTCAGTGACACTGTCCATGCGAGACCTCCATGCAAACACTGCCTGAAAATAGACTATTAGACAAGTAGAATTGTTGTCACTAGAGGCAATAGTCAAATTGAAGTCTCAACTTAACCATACTACTATTCATGTATAATTCCATTAAAACTGTGTTACTCTATAGCTGCTATACTTTGCTAAAGGTTCTTGAATAGCATTTCCTTCTACATACCAGTGTATTTGCACAGTGGTAACTTTTAGGCGTGCAAAAGATCAGAGGCACCCGGTCTTTAAAAATGGGGGTGGGGAATGGCCACCTTTGACCTATCCCCCCCCCCCCCGACTATGCCTATGGTAAATACGATTGCAATCTCATATCTTGGACAGAGCTGTGAAGTGTCTGGAAAGTCAAGCCGACCTGGCCAAGAAGCTCTTCGAGAGGGCGCTAGAGGTAACCCGGCAGGTTCTGGGAGCAGAACATCATTATACAGCGGGGATTGTCGGAAAGGTGAGGTTCTTTAGTAGGTTCAGAAATTATGGGACTCGTAATATTCGGGCTGACTTGAAGAGTGTACCGTATAGGATCCAAACTTTTTTCTTGTGATTTGGGCTATTTAGCACATAACTTAAAGAAAGAAGGAGCCAGCAACTTACAGGCATAAGTTAAGAAAAATGGCATTGTGAGTATTGTGAGAATTATGGTAAATGGTGATAAAGACAGCCTAAATAGGGGTACTGTGTGATACTCACCCTCAGCAGGGCCCTATAAATTAGGCAATTTGTGTTTATTTTACGTCTTGCAAGTTTTATCCCGGGATAAAACTTGCAGAAATAGCTATAGGGGGAGGAGCTTATCGATTCAAACAGTGCACAGGTGACCACGGCGCGACTTACACACGTCGGGTGGCATGCATCGGTCACGCATGCTCAGCTCCAGACCAGTGCACGTGCGATCATATTGATTAGCAAGAACTCAAATATTTTTCTTAACTTATAACTTAATGCCTGTTAGTTGCTGGCTCCTTCTTCCTTTACTTGTTCACTTGTTTTTGGATGTTGATGTAATTTGGGTGAAGTATGTATCATACGGTACTGATGAACTGAATGGATTTAAGAGTTGAAGGTCAAAGGTCGCGATGACCAATTTGTTCTTGTAGCCATGATAAGTCAAGAATGGCTAATGAGATTTTAAAGTTTACTTGGATCAAGTATGTATTATGAAGCCCCTATAAAATTAGATTTTAAAGTGTCAAGGTCAAAGGTCACAAGGACTTAAATGAGGTGTAACAAAAAATAAACGAGACTGTGACAGCCACGCCATGATGCAATGTCAATTGACCCTCTGCCCATGTCACTGTGTTGCCCAACATCTCATCAACGTTCTGCTAAATGTATTTGTTCGCCAATCTCATGCTGTGCCCCTTTCCTGGGGCTGTCGAGTGGATTGCCCCTGCTACGCCCCATCACGATGGACAATTGGCCGAACGATGCACCGGGTATCAATCTGAGGTTCCTGTGTCAGTTGGGCGGGGGCTACACTGGTGTCTGGTGTCCACCAGATTCCACCCGCGAATTGGCAACTCCGATTAGGCCCCCACTCAACTAAATCAGGAATTCAGATTGATTCCCCGATCCATGCCTGTTCAACCTCTAGTATCGTGACGGGAAGTAGTTGGGGTGCCACTCAACAGCCTGAGGAAGGGGCGCAAAGTGAGATAGGTATAAACAATATTATAGCAGAATGTCGATGAGATTTTGGGCAACCCTGTGACATGGGCGGAGGGTCGATTGGCATTGCATCATGGGCGTGGCGGTCGAAGTGTCTTTTCTTTTTTGACACACCTCGTTCATATGTGATTGGTAATTTAAAGATATTCTGCTGCAATGTGTTACATGCATGGATGACGCTTGTAAATTCAAATCCAATTCGGTGGGAGTGCGCACTACGGGGGCATACCCATTGACCGCACGCAGTCGAACTGATCTAGTTTCATTGTTTATAAGACGATTGACATTAGTGGAGTCATTTTACACACTTACATGTACATTAGTGTATATAGCATCCCCTTAGTGCAAGGCCGAGGTACTCTCTCGTAAAGGGAATTGTAGATCAGTGGAACAATTCGCAATTCGTGTAGTATAACTCGGTCACAACGCCGCTTAATGAAGATTTACAGATCACATGGTAACATTACTTATGTAGGTCGTACATTGGTGTTTACTGCATGAAGTAATCATGAATTATTTAAAAGTTGCAACAAGTGTTTACAAATTGAAACAGAAATGCTCCATTTTTGAAATAATAACTATTAAAAATTGAACATTGCTGTTTAAAACTAACAGTTGTTTAAACTTTTGACCAATACCTGATCAGTTTATATAGTAAACAGCGTTGTATAAAATATTAAACAACCTGTTTTTTTTTACTGTGTAGAAAGGTACAATTTACTGTTTTCTATTGTAGATTGGGGAACTCTGCTACGACCAGAGCAGACTGAACGAAGCTATTGTTATGCACGTCTGCGATCTCCAACACACGCGGAAGGATATAGGATTAGATCATCCTCGTATTGCCGCCATTATGAATAACATCGGGCTAGTCCAGGATGACATGCACGATCCAACAGCAGAGAGGACATTCAAGATGGTTCTAGGAATAATGCTGGAAGCGTATGGAAAGGATCATGTAGATGTAGCTACAGTCAGGTATGAATGCAAGCTTCTTACTCGCATACCAATGCAAAGCATTATTAACTTGTTGCCTCCGAGATTTTGAAATCCCATAGAGTTAAAGTGATAGGCTAACATTGTGGAGCTTCAATTTAAAAAAATGTCAAGCTTTGATATCTGAGCTACATAGTAGTGTTCAAATGGACAAATAAACACCTTACAATACAACAGTTTGGAAAGTTACACTGTCAATGGCAAGCTATGCATGAATAAACAATTAAAACTCGGGGCGAGTTTTAATAGCCTAGGTGTACACACAGTAAGTCTTTGGGAGGAAATGGGCAAGTGAATCTGGTCAACTTACGATTTTCACTTTTTAAAGCACTAAATTATCATTTTGAAATACAATTTTTTCAGGGTTCATTTTCAGACCTCATCAAAGACACTGGTACCATAGGGAATCATGTGGCACAGATTTTTTTAACTGTGGTACATGTTAGCTAAAACCTTTAAGACAAGATATATCCGGTTCCTATGGCCGACGGGTTAATTGTCAAATTGCAAAATAGGGAGTTTCTCTCTGAATTACCGAAATTACTCCGAGAAAATAATGTAATTCAGCTACAAAGTGCTTAATGACAGCCTGTACCGTGATATATTACCGTCACGTTTACTTTAATTAGACATGTCTGGTCAAAGTGCTTTCGACTTCTTACTATTGCGTCCTTTTTTATTGAGATCAGGTACTTACTGTCCTACTCTGGTAGGAGGAAGCGGATGACAAATCATTTAAACCTAAGTTATCGATATTTGTAATAATGTTGTTACCCCATTCAAAATGTCAATACTGCATGGAAGCCAGAGTGTGAAATTGATTCAAATTTACAATTTTGCAAGAAATATCAGTTTTGCCATTATTGTGACTCGTCACCACAATCCCCTGATAAAGTCGCCCAACCCAAAGGCTAAAAAATATGCCAAATATAGAAGTTGTGATATCAAGTATGAACGTGTAGTGTCCTCAAAAATCGAAATTTAGTCAACGTTTGAATATTTATCCTTTTTTTTCAACCCAAGTATTTTTCATTCTATGTTTACGTTTCATAAGATATGCGACTTTATCAGGGTATCGTGCTTTCTTTTGGCATGGCAGGGTCGATTAATACTTTTAACAGTGCCGATATTCTTGTAATGTTTTCGTTCAACCCAGTGGATGTGTCATTACTGAACTTTATATATGAATATATCTTTTATTGTATTTTCAGATATAATCTTGGTGCTCGATTCTTCGGAAACGACTTGTACCAGAGATCGCGATACCAGTTTGAGGAAGCCCACCGAGTGTTCGCCCTCTTTCTTGGTGACGATCACCCTAATACACAGGCAGCCCTGGAAGCGTGCAAGATGGTTCACGGTTGTCTGTAATAATAATAATAATAATGAACTGTTTTTATATAGCGCATATCACAATATAAATATTATCCCTATTCGCTCTGGAAAAAAAGGACAGGAAAGGAAACAGTTTGACCATCAACAACTTAAATAGTTCCGTTGTCCAACAAGAAGTAGTGAGTAGTCTGTAGCCACAAATGGCACTATGATATCGGCATTTCATCCGAATATTGATTATATACTAGAGGTTATTAACACAAGGTGAAGGTTCAGTTAAACATTACTGTCAAACTTTGATGATTGAACTTACATTTTCTTTTGCTTGAATGAACAAATTAAGCGTTCGATCAACTTTTATTTGTAACACAGCCGTCTGGAGTGGAGGGGGATGACAAATTTCGGGAATCATGTATTTTCACAATTTTAACGAAATGTATGATCGTTTTGATGAACACTTTCTTTAGCGATCTTATTAGGAAAAGCAAAAATTACATGGGGATAATGAAGCTCAGATTGTTGAAACCAGAAACATTGTTAACATCGCCGTTAAGACACAAATGAATTCTGATGACTGACCTCATTCATGTGTTTGTGTGTATTTGTGTATGTGTGTCATCATTTTATAGCACAACGTTTCATACTCCAAAAGGATATTGATGATATTCTAGTTGTAAGGTAATGGCTGGGGTTTTTGTATGGACCATGTTAATGTTAATGTGTAATTAAAGTTTTAATTTATAGTGTAGACAGTAATTTGAACACTGATTATAAATCATAATTACTGAGTATTATAGAGTCGCGAATAAGATGTCCATAATTTTCGGGGGAATTTGATAAATTGGAATATCACTTATGGCCTGTCATTCTATATTCTGACTAGAATCCTTTTCAGTGATGAGACAGTGAATAAAACAAAATCTATTGATATGGGCACCATCAAATAGGACTTAATAGTTGAAAGCGTTATGTATGAGTTGCATAGGATAAAAGCTTGTTTCGAAATCAGGGGTTAACATGTATCAGTGTATGTATAGTATCAATATTGTATAACGTTGGTCAATTTTTGTCCTAACTCTAACAGGTAATCATACTACAATTATGTATATTTTGTATATCTTCCACGTACGTATGTTATGCCCATAGATTCCCCCCCCCCCGGGGGGGGGGGGCATGTAGACATTCTTTGTTTGAATGATCGGCAGTGGTATATCACCATTCAGAAATGATGAGACAAACATGTCAGTCTTCACTGATATCATGTACGTAGAAAAAGATTAATGCCTGTATTGTAATCGTATACATATATTATAATCACACTTCTGACTCTATGGCAACAAGTGGCCTTTACAGTGTATATTATAATTGACACAGGGTAACATAAACGTTGCTAGTTCTTATAGAATCCATTTAGAAGTTGCAAAGTATCATTTTATGCGTTTGATTTGTAGTATTTACTTTACATGTATTAAACGAAGGAAAGATGTAGTTATCAGCAATAACATTATTGTAATTCATCCGTATGCATTCCTGCATTAGAAATAGCATTTATCACTATATTATAATAATTTTAAGCTACAAGGTGAGCAAATAAACCGAATCCAGATTAAATCCCAAATATCCCCAAATTAAAAAAAAAAATCGTAAATCTCTTATTATGGAATGAAAGCATAATGGTCATATTCGCTGGCAGGTCATCAGCCTTTCTGTAATTCGGTAGTACCGCGCTTAGATAAACATAATACTCTTGGGTTAACGTGGAGAATCGTACTGCATGTATGCATTTATTATAAGAGGATCATAATAAAGTTGACGTATGAAACACCAACTGTGTACGGTGTTAAATGTGGTTCTTATTTTAGTGTCGTGAAACCATGCCAGTGCAACCATCTCACAAAATTAGCGTTGTTTCGGTTTGAACTGTAGATTTACATGATGTATTTAGGAAATGATATTCACACCATAAAATACTAAATACTGTTTAAACATAAACACTTGAAAACGTTTATCAGGAAATCATAAACACGTTTATTTAGAAATTATGTGTATCACCTATGATATCAAAAGTTCGTGTTTATTTATGGAACATTTCATAAACATTTGAACACATTTCACAAACACGTTTAAGTGTTTAGATGTTGAAATTCATAAACGAATCAACAAACATTTTGTGAAAATCTGAACTTAAGGTGGTCAAGTGCTTACAAAGTGTGCCAGAGATAAGCACGAACTTTGATACACAAATTTTTTAACTTAAGGCCACCGCACACTACACGACTTTTGTCGTACGACTGCACCGACTTGGATCCGAAATAAAAAACAAAGCTTATTATTTCGTACACAATCAGCGTGTACGAAATATAAGCTTTGTTTTTTTTTTCGGATCCAAGTCGCTGCAGTCGTACGACAAAAGGCGTGTAGTGTGCGGAGGCCTTAAAGGTGCTTATGATTTGCAGATAAACGTGTTCAAGTGCTTATAAAGTGTTACAGAAAGTGTTTATAAAAGGTATTAGTATTTTTGCAGTGCACTGTTTGGAGCACTCCTTGAGGCACACAATACATGGTTACGCTCTATTACAACTGGTGCATGTACAACGAATAATTTTCCAATGGGGTATCATTATCCCGACAGTAGTATATGCAGTGCGTTTTAGAAAAAAAACAGAATCCTACCACAAAGGCATATTGTGTGAACGCAATGTGGCATATGATTAAAAAAGGGTGTTTTAAATAATCTTGGATTATGTTCTTTCAAATGATACATTAAGCAATATTATTTATTAATGCATCTCTGAGTACCATGACTTTTGAAATTTAATATGAAAAAAGGATAAGATAGCTACACTTTTAGCTTAGGCACTGAGCATTTCGGGAAAAGAGATGGACACAAAAATAGAGAACATAACTGAAAATTCATTTTAAATATTTTTTTTTACGCAATAAGCGTATGTTTAGCCTTCTTTTTTTTCTGGGACGCGCACTGTAAAACAAGTTTCATGGCGTCGAGGTTTCGCTCACAGATGTCACATTCACATTGGGGGTCATTTAACACAATCCTTGTCTAATGACCAAAAAATGTACTTTTCACTGCTTCACGGAAGGACTTATTTGTCGCTACAAATATGAGTGGGTTACACCAGTGAGTGATCAGCCAAATCATATTCATGATGTGTTGAATAACACTTAATGCTTCCTCATCCGTAGTTAAATTATCCAGTATTACCTTAATTAGCCAAAGAAACCAGACAATGTAGAAAATACCGTTAATCAGTACAACAGTTTTCAGCCCTCTAAGCGCATGTCCACCGTTCGCGTTTTCGGGACTGTCTATGCTTTGGTCTCGGATCATCAACTGGGCGATTCTTCGGCTATGCTGTCGAGAAATTTGAAGCATCCGAACATTAGCTATTATGGATAGTACCAACAGTACCTGGAGAAAAACACTGACGATCACAGAATGCGTTTTCATCCGACGACGATCTGATAAGCAATTTGCTTCTTTAATGGCGACGTGGGGCCAGTCGGGTAACGCCGCCAGGCAAATCACAAATATTGGAGCTACAAAAGCGGCACATACGATTGTCCTCACATGAAACGTGCTGAAAACTTTCGTATATCTGAGCGGTTTCGTTATTTTAATAAATTTGTAGAAGGTAATGAGGTTCAAGATACAAAGTGACTGCCCGTGTAGACTCTCGAGAATGAAATAACCGGCTGTACATATTTGCCTGTAAGTCTCCGATTCTGTTAAGGAAAATGTTTGGTAGATGCGGAAAATGGCTATTATACCACCGGACAGTAGATCCTGCGCACACAACACTTTATACAAAAGGCGTGCCGTGTCATCCAGAGAAGTAGATTTTCCACTGAGAATAAATAAAGCACATCCATTCAATACAACACTCAAGCAACCTTCTGTGGCATACAGGGTCGTTAACACGGACAGCACAGGCATCGTAGATATCAAACTCGTATTATTTTTCCAAGTTTCCATTTGAATTGATGGACGTCCTGAACTTGAATTCGTGTAAGCAGTACCACAGTAGCAATCGAAGTCCAGTTAATATTTCAAATGATCTCGCATCTTATCAAAGTTATGCAGAATATCTAATTCATCCCAAATCAGAATTCTCGAAATGTCAAGAAAATTTTACCACTCACATTCAGGCGGATGATGTTAGAGCTCATGACCTATTTGTGTTATTCAACTAATACCGTGGTTAGAGTCGCGTACTGCTCTATTTGTTTAAGTCACAGCTTCAAATAAGTTTTCGTATTACGTGTGGCCTTAGCGTCAAACCGAGGATATAGAATAAAGAGTAAAGTGTGGCTGTTTGAAATTAACATCAGCTGTATCGATATCCATATGTTGAAAATAAAAACACACAAAAAAACTGACAAACGGCATCGTAATGACGTCGGTGAATTATTTAAAGCGTAGTCGTAGTTAAAATGTGTTTTCACACTACACGTACATACAGTTACGCTTTCCCAGTAGCATATTGACTTTCCACTTTAGAACCTCGGCACAATTGGCACTGCTTCGTAATTTTATAGTGGTGTATTTCAACCCTGAGAGTACATGAGCTGAAGACCTCCCAAGAATTCAGTATGCTTATATTGCAAACACCGACTGTTTGGTGAAAAATAACCACATGCAGAGTGTTTCACTTTTGTAGGCAATGGATTTTTGTATCACACCGCCGCATAAAAAGAGAACACTGCAAATCGCTGTAGTGACATGGAAGAAAATAGGCGTGTCCGCGATTTGCGATATCATCTGAAAACTCAAAACAAAAGTATTGTTATCAATTTCAGCACCCATCGGCATGAAGCGACGTACTTCAGGTACAGCCAGGCAGATTGAGTCTGATGTTATACCAACATCATCAAGAAAACACATGTATTCCTTATTGCCAGCTACGTCATTGTTGCCTTGCTGTCAACCGAAGATGTGAACAGGGTTCAGGCATTGCATGTTTAGATAACGCATTCTAAATGAGAAATAAACGAGTGTGAAATTAATGTCGCGTGACATTTCAGTCAAATTAATTTCGACTACGCGGGATTTATTTAAACAGCAACACAATAAATCAATTCCTCAACCGCATATTATGAGCGCGGCTGGTGTCATAACGGCCATTGTGTGTGCATGTCGACAGCCGATATTATGTTTATAAATTGTTCTTTGAAAGTGGTATTATCTTTTTATCGGATGTGTTTTTTTCATGAAAATGGTAACATCCAATCATAACATAATGTATTTCATACATTTGGGCATTTGTGCTGAATTATGAGCCATTTTTCTACAGAATCAAATCTAATATAATTATTTTGCTGACACTGGGGAGCTTATTGGATTCCCTGGGCAGAATACGAAACTATTTGCTAGTCTTATCTCCCATGTAAAAATACAATGTTAAAGTATCTCTTCATTCAACCAAGATCAATCATAAATAATCCGCCATTCCCTGACATTATGGCGTTGTTGTAATAAATTTTATTATTATTTAAACAAGCGCATTCAAACTAGAATCCAACCACTTTCCAACATATCATATGTTTGCATTTCCTTCATTTACTGTGGATTATTGGATCATGAATCCAGTTTTGTGGCATTTTGGTATACTTTTTTTTTATTTACCTTTTTTTCAATCAAACGTTAATTCCGAAATTCCCTAACATTTTACAAAAAGATTACAATATATTTACAAATGATCTTTCTTCTTTGTATACACATCTTTGTACTTATTGGTTGCAGTTTGTATATAATATATGTGTCCGTGTGTGTATTTTGGTGTATTTGTTGATGATCCGCAACATGTAACAGTTGCGGGTCACCACTGATTTCGTCAGAATCTTCGTCTTCTTCTTCTTTCTTTCTGACCACTTCTTGTGTTCCAAATATCTCAAGAATGACATGTCCTTTCATGCTGCAATTTTCGATGATCATGTGTCATGACAATATCTCGACAATGACAAGTCATTAGTGTGATTAGTCATCCGTGACGTCATCTGTGACGTCATTTGTCAAAATCTGCTTCTGCCAAAATCTCATGACTAAAATCGAATAACATAACCAATTTTGGCACATGTCAAGGTCGGGTCAAGATCAACCTCTGGCGTCATAAAGGCAAATCGAATGTTGTCCATATCTCGTAACTGGCATGTCCCATAATAATGCAATTTTCAATGAAGATGTGTCATGATAAGTTCTGGACAATGACATCTTGTCAATGTGATCAGTCATCTGTGACGTCATCTATGATGTCATTTGTCAAAAATCGAATTATGTGTATTTCTCATGACTGAACCCAAATTGCATGACCAAATTTGGCACATGACAAGATCAGGTCAAGGATCAACTTTTGGACGTATCTATGCGCGCGCGCATAATGAATAATGCGTACACGAGCATTCAATTATTTAAAAAAAATCCCATTTTCGCAGTTTCCAGTTTTGCATACATTGCATTATTTTGTTATCTTAAAGGCAAATTACAAGATATGGGTAGTCCTCAACTTGGGCTGAAACTATTCTACAAACAAGTAAACTATACTAGGATTCTGCTGTGAAAATCTTGTAGTCAAACGTTGACTCATTCTAAAATAACTAATGTAAATATCCCTCGTGACAGGCAAACCTGTTGTGCAGCTCTGTATGGCTGCTATTTTTATCGGGGCACGAGAGAATTACAATACTATTACGTTCATGCTTGAGTCTCCTTAACATATTAGAGACAAATCCTCCCAGCTGGAATATCCACTCCAGCTGGTGTATAGTATATATCAACGTATTTGGTTGTTGAGCCATTTTCAAATGTCCCCAGTCATGTCACTAACCTTTAATTATTAAAACGTCGTCTAAGACGTCATGAAAATCGATTTTTTTTTAGTCCATATCCCATGACTATAGAGTTAGCTCAGATGACGTGCGGATCATATTTCGTCTCAGTGACGAATTTAAATCTAGTTAATGTATGCGTGCGTTTGTGCATAGGTATGTATACATTTGCGTGTGATAGTTTGAATGTGTATGTGTATGCCTTTCTGTGTGTGGGTGAGTCGGGATGCTTTAATTGTCCTGTTATGCAAAATGCATCATTGTCAAACCCTCTGTGCCTCGAATCTGAATGAATTTGTGTGTATGTGTGTGTGTGTGTGTGTGTGTGTGTGTGTGTGTGTGTGTGTGTGTGTGTGTGTGTGTGTGTGTGTGTGTGTGTGTGTGTGTGTGTGTGTGTGTGTGTGTGTGTGTGTGTGTGTGTGTGTCGCGTGTGTGTGTGTGTAGTGTGT
>JZLH01S0148469.1:0-23495 GCA_001188425.1 Eucidaris tribuloides | reverse complement strand
TATTATTATTATTATTATTATTATTATTATTATTATTATTATTATTATTATGATGATGATGATGATGATGTTTGTACCTCTATGAGGCAAGTTCTTGGCTATGACCATGTATTTGCATGCTCTTGGCTGTTAAAGACAAAAACAGTGTGAACACTTAATTAAAAAAACAATATATCTATGACTTTCATATCTGGGAAGTGTGATGATGTCCAAATGGATAAAAACAACCCCCATAACAAAAGTTTTGAAAATTAAGCTGTACTTATCAAGACATCCACGAATAAATATCAACTCAATGATAAACATCAACCAGATGGTTTGTTTTAACATGACAGTCTAGAGAGGAAAATATGTCCGGTAAAACTGGTCACCCACAGACTTTCACATTTCTTAAAACCATTTAATATTTTACTGGTTTTGAAGTGCAATTTTTTGTTACACCACTGTAGAAATGCTGATAGTATGTATGGCCATGCAGCTCAGAGTTTTATCAAATTGGAAGCATTGTTTAAAGGCCACCGCACACTGCACGACTTTTGTCGTACGACTGCACCGACTTGGATCCGAAATAAAAACAAAGCTTACATTTCGTACACGCTGATTTATTTCCGGGATTTATTTCAGATGCAAATCGGTAAGTCGTGCGACGGAAAATCGCATAGTGTGCAGCCTTTACAAGACCTTTAAGCATTTCTATTTCTAGATTTAGCAATTCGTGCATGGGATGGTTTTTATTATACATGAAAATCTAAAGGTTTGCAGAGGCCTCGCAGTGACTTGTCTAAATGTGATATAAAGAGCGGTTTATGCCTCGGGCTAAACATAGCATGGAAAAGGCTAAATGTACCGTACTTGAATTGAAGTAGTGGGACACAGCCCTGTATAGGCACATTGTTAACTCCAACCCCATTTTCATCAATTCTGTTCCATCAAATGCTACTTGTGAACTTAGAACCTAACTAAGTTGTGCCCTTCTCCTTCCAAAAAAGGGGAGGAGGATGAAGTTTATATTCCAACAGGAGTAACTCTGAAGTTACATGATTATTAACTCTTAACATGCCAGGGAATTTAAATCTCTATGGACTTTATGTGAATTATTTGGTGTAGATCTGTGACTTCGGCACGTTAAGAGTTAACATTATTCTATTGAAGACTAACAATGAAATATCTTGGGTTGGAAGTCTATGGAGAATGTGTGGAATGTTGAAAACTAATCATCTCCACTGAGTTAACGATAACTTAAATAAATTTCAGCCATTCCTCTCAACTTGTTTCTTTTGATCATAGCGCTAAACAGTTTAATAGTGTTTCAGAAAAAGTAAGTGAAAATTCTGGTTAAGTGTCATACTTGAGAGACAGTTTTACATTTAAGAAGTAATATTAAAGTAATGTAATTAGGGACATATGAGCCACATGCATTTTTTTAACTCTAATTAGACATTGAGTATGGACATGACAAAATTGTAAAGTTCATTATGAGAGTTTGAAAAATATACCAGAAGTTTTATACAATAACACCATCAAACCTTTATTATATTGGCAGTAGAATAGTAAATCATGTCTTTATCCCTTGAGGTCTTTAAAAACAAGGCACTTATAGCAGTTTGCCATACAAAATTTGTATCTGGCCTCGGGACATCAAAAGCTAAATCCATGGTGATGACCGACTATCAATAATTTTTTGATGTTTTTGTCGTCCTGAAATCCATCTCACATGATTGAACTATCGTGCATTGTGTATACAAATCACCGTCAACGTAATTGAACAAAAAAAATGGTCCGCCGAGTGCAGTGCCCGGATTATCCCAGAAAAAGGGCAGCGGGGAATGCTGGGATTGATAAACAGAGCAGCAACGCGTAACGACAGAATCCATATTAGACCGGAATAAAGATGGAGTTGTCTGCTTACGAGCTGGGAAGGGAGTGGCTAGGAAATCTGAAGTCGGTCGTCGGAACACACAAGAAGAAAAGCTTAATAGGTTATGGATGAAGCGACTGCCAATAACGCTGACTTGTCGTATGTGTCCGGTAATTCCTCACAATCAGAAACGTCACGCATTTCATCATGGGGTGGTTTCGGTTTAACCCTTTCGTTCTCGAAAAACCATATGGTGCGAAGTGAGATCGCCTCACCTTGTTTCTATTCATCTTAAATTATAAACTGGCGTGAAAGTACTTGGCAAACATACAAAACTACTTGTCTCCTTTCTCCCGACCAATACTTAGTTAATTATTACAGTAAATGCATTAGAATGATTGCATCTTCCTGTCTCTTATAATGAGTAAGATTCCTTACATCGTAAGCAGTCTCATTCATCAAAGTGATTAAGAATTTGTGACTTTTTCCAGCTAGGTACGTTGACTAATTTCCATTCCTGTTAGTGTGCCCCCTGCTATTGAGGGATGAACAGTTTATGTGAACAAGACATTTGCAAAAGTCTGCATGGTGTAAATGTATGAAATTTGCACATGGACATATGCATGTTTTAGCTACTCTGAAATTCATGAGTGCCAATTGTGTTAGGTAGTAAGGATGTATATTCAGTTTCCCATTGGTATTGTGACTTCCTTGGTAACAATAATTAACTGTATTTGTAAAGATAACCATCTGGGATAAAAGCTTGAAACAAGGTATTTTTGTACTTTTTGGTTTACTTTGCATGACTGATAGTCCCAGTTCATTTTCAACCCATTCTTGGGATATTTCTTTATCTTATCTATTTAACCCCAAAGTAAAGCAATAACTGCTTTTTGGTGTAAAAACTGAGACTTGAATGATAAACGAAAAACTTTGTAAATAGTTGCTTATTCACACAATTCTTCCAATTAAAGTGATTTTATGAAATGATATTTAACCTGTTGAAGACGATTTAATTTTGATATAGCACCCATTCTCCAAAGAACACCAGTCTGAGATATAATAATAATAAATGGAATTTTTATAGCGCCGTTATCCATTTTGTTTAAATGCTCAAGGCGCTTTATACAAAATAAGAGAAAGACAGAAAAAGTGACATAACATTAACAAAAATAATTTGCACACCACAAAAAAGAAAAAAAAGAATACACCATATGTAGTCTTCAGCAGGCTAAGATACACAATTATGTAACTACATATATAACAGACATTATATAAAACCATTCTTTCTGCGTGAAACTGCTCTTCAATCATGCAATTTTCCTACCATCACACTTAGTATGCAACAAAAAAGTATCTCGTAACATAATTCTGTGACAAGAAGTCGTTTTTAGGGGGTGGGATAGAACACTACAAGCTAAAGCAATCATTGCTTTTTATCTTCGGACAAAGTTGCAGAATAATAGTATTAAACTTTAAATTACAGCAGCCAACGCACTCGAGACATTTGATACTTGTCTCCGACTGATGGACGCACATATCGTAAAATCACTTCATTTATTTTCGGGATATTTTGCAGCGTGTATATTTAGCCAACAGAAACACAAGCCATTGCCTGGCATTTATACTGGCATTAAACTCATGCAAACGAGTCCTGTCATTGCCTTCGGGCTGAAGCCAGGCTCCGACCAGGTAAACAAAAGCAGCGAGTGGGGACAGAGCGAAGGTAGGGTAGGAAAAACAGAAAAAGAAGATAAAACGGTGACTTCACTGGAAAGTCGTTGAGTAGGACTGTTTGTGCGATATTGACGCTGGAAATGTCATGCGCATAATGGGGTGCTATTCCTCAAGCGTGTAGGTGATATGATTTCTTGTTTTAGGGGGATCTGTTGAAAGAATTATGTCATTTGGAGAATGATATGGTAGGTTTGTCTTTAAAGCCATAATGAAGGAGGTCGATGTGTTTTACATGTTAACCATCTTCATTTCATATTTTGGTGTTACTTATTTTTCTTAGTCTTTTCATTCAATGGGAACTCCGTGCATAAAAAGGTTTATTAAAGTTACGTAACTAACCTTTTAACCCTTTCAATATTAGTCTTTGAATATTACAAACAAAATGTAGAGTTTTTATAGAAATGGCACTGAAAGAGGTAGATATAAATAACAGTGAATTCCACATCCATATAAGTCTATTTTGGTAATTTTTTTGTACGTTTAGACCTTCAAAGTAGGAAAACACTTGGATAAGTAAGGATAGTATTCATTCAGATTTGACTGTGATACACCTGTAGGCTTCCAGCCATTCATGGTTCATAAATCACGTAGCATACTAGTAAATAATTTTAACCCATTGAAGATGGTTTGAATTGGCTTAACATGCATTTCCCATAGACCTCGAGACGAGATATCTCATGTCTAGTCTTCAACGGGTTAAGTGAGTTGCATAAATGGTAAAGTTTGTATTTGTGTTGTACATTTATGACTGGCCAGGCTTGAAAATGTGAAACTTAGAAATTTAACATGCAGATATGAGGTCAGTGCAAGTCTGCACGACTTTACTGATCATCGGCCATGTATATAGCAGGAACTTCAAGAAATCCTGTGGCAATCTCCAATTACCAGGTAGAAAGGTTACAATGAAAGGTATTCCATAATCCGGCTTAATACATTCTTGAGCACAATGGGAAAGTCATTCACGCATATCAATTGGAAAAAGTTTGGTTTGGAACCTAAAGCCACTGGCTAACATTTACCACAGTTAAAAAAATGTGAGCTACATAATCATCCATGCTCTAAGTGTCTTTGATAAGGTCTAAAAATAAAGCCCTGAGAAAATTGTATTTCAAAATGATTATTTAGTGCTTTAAAAAAGTGAAAATCGTAAGTTGATCGGATTCACCTGCCCATTTCCTCCCATTACTGTGTGTGGATCGAGGCTAGTTTTTTCGCCCCGAGTACTTATTGTTTATTCATTCATATCTTGCCAGTATATAGCAGCATAAATTTCCAAACTTTTGTATTCTAGGGTGTTTACTTGTCCATTCAAACACTACTATGTAGCTCAGATACCAAAGTTTGACAATTTTTTAATTTGAAGCTCCACTATGTTAGCCTACTACTTTAATGTTGTCAGTTGTCCAGCGGAATTGACCTGGCAGAAGGGCCTTAACCCTAAATTGTCTCTGACTTGAAAACCATATTGGCTCTTTTCATATGAAATCAAATTAGTGTGATATTTTTACATCCTTCTGTCAGTTTATTTACTGCAAACATCAAATAAGGCAATATTTCTCAAATAAGAGAAAATTTACTGATAAGGCCCTTTTGCCAGGAACATATGCTAGGGCCCTTCTGCTGGACAAGCAACGACATGTATTGTAATACTTTGTACCAACCTCATCCTACCAGTAGATGGGTTCCGATAATCATCAAACAAACAGACAGGTGGACAGTCGGACAAATCTGATGAGACCGCCAGACTGAGGCAACATGGGCAGGTGGGCTGTTCAAACACATCCCTCAGACATCAGGAAATGAGATAGTTTAGACACAGACCGAAAAGAAAAAAAGAAAATCATCACGTTTCTAGGAAGTGATAAAATGAGAGGTAGATTAAAGAGGATCTAGAGTACTAGTTGGTGATGAAAAATCTTTCATCAAAATTCCACATTTTGTTGGTTTCCAGGTTAAAGTATGTTACATTTGCTTTGTAATTCACTTTAAATGTAATTAATAGTTGTAGGATTGGCAGTTTAAACAGGTGAAGCTTCCCCCTGTGTACCCCCAGTTGCAAATTCAACAATTTAACATTGTCCCACATATTGATTTCTGTGTTAGTACTTTGTCAGCATTGGGATTTATCAAAAACAAAGTGTTATGCTGTTTTCAACTACTCTGTCCTGTACTATAGTGACATTTTCAGAATACCATCTGTTCAAAGAAGGTTTTAAAACAGTTGATATTAAAATGGTGCTGTTCTGCAAGTTCTCAATCTTATCTAAAACCCGCAGAAGCTACACATGGGCCCTCGTGGTTTCCCATCCAATCTCGCAGGTAGTTTATTTATAATCATCTCCACAGCACATAGCAGGTCTGATTATGTGTTCTACTACAAACAGTGTGGGAATTTCAGCAGCGACATTCGTCCGTTGCGTGATTAATGACACAATTCATGTTCACTTGTTAACTTCTTCTCATGTGGCACGTCATCTAAGTACTTTTAGAATACTTTTCCTCTGGGGCGGTTTGTGGGAGACACCCTAGTTTATTTGGATGACATTCGGAATATGTCAATTTCATTCTCGTACGCATTGATAACGTGGGTAGTGTTACGATGTAACCGCTAATAGAGGAATTCTAATATATTACTGTCATTGCCCACATAGACACTGTGTGACATTCTTTTGACGCATTCTTTTAAAGAGTTTCTGGGCAGTGTATAATTTTGAGAAATTATAAAAAATTATATATCTCCTGTTGTTTTAGATAGACTTATATCGTCATATATGAATGCCATGAAAATCGCACACTTTGAAGCACCCCTTCTTTTAGAAATTGGTGAAAAATACAAAAGGTGGATTGAGGGGGGCTCCAACTTGGTTTTCCCTACATAGCAATATCTGCTCCCTAGCACCTAAAAAGATCACAAATGTCATTGTAAACAATTTTCAATAGGTTGGATATTTTCTGATATGACAAATTGGTGAAATATATGTCTGATCGACCAAAATTATACTCGAGCTGTAAGCTGTCATTTTAAAAGAGTCCCTGCCACTACCATGGAAGAACCACTGTATAACACTGCTTCAACACTTATTCCATTTCAAATATAATAGTTTGAGAGGATGACGCATGTACTCCTATAGTAAACTGTAAAATGGATTAACAAGTATTTTGCAATGTTAGTGACCTGCCAAATTATAAGGAACCCTGTTACAGATGTACTTTCATTTCCTGAACATGATGTTCAATTCTAGGTAGCATGACTCATCATTATTTGCTGTGTTGCAATGCTGCTAGGTGGTATGATCTCTGTGTGATTTGTTTTTCACATTTGTTATTGTTAGCTCAAAAGTTGTCATAATTAAAGCTCCCGTAGAAAATTAGATTCTACGTACACTGTACTTCAAGAAAGTAAACATTTAACATTTAAAGTGTTTGTTGATTTCTAAAAGAAATTATAAACAAGTAGGAAATTACGAAGTGGTATCAAACATTATTGACAATTTGATGTGTCTTAAAGGCACTGTATAACAATGTTTCCAGTTTAAAAAATCTGAGCTACATGATTCCCCGTGCTACTAGTGTCTTTGATACAGTCTAAAAATGAAGCCCTGAAAAAATTGCAGTGTAAAACAATCATTAAGTGCTTCAAAAAAGTGAAAATCATTGAAAGACCATTCCAGCTTTTCTCCATAGACTGCTGTGTTGCAGAATTTCCTATCACCCGATATAAAATTAATGTGCCAATTTGTATCTGCACATATTGTACTAGTGACAGCATTACTGTCCAAACTTTTGTGTTCTAGGGTGTTTATTTGTCCATTCAAACACTGTCAGATATGTCAGATAGCAAAGTTCGACAATTTTTTAAACGGGTCTTCCACAGTGTTATATAGTGTCTTTAATGAATACAGCGTTCATTAGTATTAGATTAAGATCACTGTCAAATGGTATTGGAAATATAAAATCAATCCTTCATTACTCTTTGTTAAATCTCACTAACTTTCCTTGAGCTGTTTAGTAAACACTCAACAAGCATCCGTTTTGAGATCAATCTGGTAAATCAAATGAAAAACAATTTTTTTCTGAAATTACTGTACCACTACCATGAATATTACTTATTGAGAAAAAAAATGTCAACAGCTTAAATTTACATCGGTAATAATGATAGATTGACAATACGCACTTATATTTCTGATCCATCACTTCCATCAAATTGATTTGATGGCGAAAAGTACATTGGAGAAGTGAGTCGCCTTGATCTGATGGAAGCTGACTGGTCGTCTGTCGTATGTGGAGTGCTCCGTAATAGTCAAAGTTCATCTCTGTCAATATGGAAAAGTGTATACCGACTGGTTAGCTACTAGAAGAAATCATTATTTTCTAATTTGTTTTTACTTGTCTCTTTTCCTGAGACGATCATATTTTGAAGGAAATGAAATGTCAGGCACTTAAGGGTGGTGACGTATGTATCATGTAGGGTACGAGTTGAGATCAGGCTTGCTTTCAGGTGGCGAGTGTGAAATGGGTGTGTTACAAGAAATGCTGCACACCTGGTAAAGTTGTGGTGTGAACGGTGTTAGCATACCTGCCAACCAGTATGATTTTTTCAGGGCAGTTCTGTCCTTATTTAAGTTACTAGGCGGTGCCTTCAACAACAAAAACGTAGATTATAATAAGAATAGAATGTGAATGATTTAAATAAATGAAACCAAACGTGTTGGTTACTGCAGTGATTTTAATACAATGCCCAAATTGTAATAGAAATGATGTGTTTACATGCACTGGTGAGTGACGGAACCAAAGGTATGTTTTATTCATGGGTTTTTTTCTCATAAGAAAACCTTTGTTTAACTGTTTCAAATATTTTTCTCATTCACACTCTAATTTCATTTTTTTTATTATGTAATCTTTTTATTGTTTACCGTACCACCTAATAACTGTAATAAGATCAGAACTGCCCTGGAAAAATCGTACTAGTTGGCAGATATGTGTTAGGCATGCATGCCGGAGCCAGCATCAGCGATCTACATATACAAGTCATGTAGCTCATGATATTGGGGTTTTTTCAGTGACATCATAATGAGTGGTGTGACTGGGAACCCAGTGGGAAGGGGGAGGGGGAGAGGGCTTGAACAACTTAACCCATTGGAGGCAATTTGATTTCAATATATTCCATAGACCCCAGCCCCAAATTATCTTGTTCTTAATCTCCAACAACGGACAACCTTTGTTAAACTCTGTGGAGACAATTTGATTTCAAATACATGCATTCTCCATAGAACCCATCCCAAAATTCCTCACTCTTAATCTGCAATGGGTTACAAAGTATATATAAAATTGAAATATATTAGTAAACTTATCTTTATATCTTTGTGGTGCCCCCCCCCCAACAACAACTTGAAGATCACCCCCCCCCCTCAAGAAAATCCCAGACCCAGGGGATCCTTGGGCTCAGGGGCCCCTCCCCCTTTGCTTTCCCACTGATCAATATATCTCATGCCAACACTTGCAAGTGCCCAAACTGAAATCAAAATACAAATAATGGTGGAAAGTTTATTGTCTGTCTGTCATGCTCTCTGTTATTTTTGTCTGGAAAAAATGGGGCGCAAGTTTAATGTTACTTGGGTTGAGGACGATTCCCATCCCGTGGATGTTGCGTCCGAGGTCCACACAGCTATCGTGATTAAACTAATTGATTGTCTCCGAGTGATTGGGCTGTAATTGATTGTTTGGTGACGATGGAAAAGATGTGACCGGTCCACTGCATTATAGTGATTCAAAATGGAGGGTCGTAGTATAATCACATATCGAATTATATTACACAATATTGATTTATCTGTTGTTAAGGGCCAGATGTGTTTGTTTGCTAAGTTGGACATAATTATTGCTATGAATCAGATCAACACCTTAAAATCAGTAGATTAGTTTCTTCTTGTTACCCATTCCTACTTTGACAAATAACACTGTAGTAGGGCCGTCGACAAATAGAAATTTCTCATTCGACATGTCACCTCAAATATTTAGCCGACAGACACAGCTGTCGACAAAACAATGGTCAGATAAATTGGGACATTGAATTCATAAGACAGTCTTACACCACCGTACCTATACATGTTAAAATACACCTGTATTGTGGCTACATACTGCAGGGGATAATTAGCCTGCCAGGGGGCCCTAATGATGACTGACTTCGCTATAGCTTGTGGAATTTTGAACTTTGGACTTTCAATTGCCTGGCTCACTGCATGGCCTGACCACATCGTCAATTTCCAGGGAACCAAGATTCTTATGGTGTAGATTACACTCAGAACAATGGTTCTCAGTTTCTATAACCTTCTGCAAGTGTGAGAAAGAAAAAAAATGCTTTCTTTGAGAAGTGACTGCCTGCTGAGATGACATTGTTAGGTCCTGATTTATTACTTTAATACCCTGTGTGTTGTTGTCGATAAGATAAAATCTCTGTCGACATATCGTCTTTCTGTCAAAATACTGTTATCTCGACAAGCTTTTCGACAGAAGGCCTGTCGATGATGCCACTACACTGTACCATGATTATTGATTCTTACATGTACGTTGTGTGGGACGAGTTACAGTTCCAGTATCATTTCGAGCATGTCACTATGATTTAGTCTGTTATACTTCAATATAGTGATCTGAACTTCTTCTACATTTTTCATCAAAGAGGTGATACTTATGATTCTTAGGAGCAACAGCTAGCTTTTGTTAATTTAGTATGTAATTTATATACGTGGAGCAAGTTGTAAGATGATTTCTGTTCATTCTACAAACAGCATTCAGAAATGAAGAACTGTTGTATGTACTACTACATTTAATAATTTCCCCCCCCCCAAAAAAAAGAAAAACCCTTGCACTAATGCACTTACAAAACAAAACAAATATTCTTGTTTCACAAAGTACTGTGATGCTCAGGTAGTCTACATGATTATAACATCATAATATACTCAATCTGAACTTTTAATGTGTCACAGAAATTATGGACATTGTATGTATTGTGTGCATGGTGCAGATTTACGACTTCGGCTTGTTTAAAGTTAACTGAATAGACTATATGCCTCCATGACACTAATTCTGGTGTTCACCTTTGCTACCATACATTGTACACTTGGATTTTTGTAAAGTTTTGTTGACTTTCAGGGGAGGGTGTATGCCATTCCTGCCCTACTGTGAATTTACCCCTGTGTTTTACATGTATTAAGCCATTGCTTACGGGAACCGGATGGGCTCTGTACAAAGTCTACGGGAATTTACAGAATCTCGTAGTGAACGGGTTAATAATGTTTACATTTACACACATGTAGAGTAAGAAAACCTCACCAAAAAAAAGGGTTCTTTTTCATTGCCATTTTGAATTTGCAGGGTTGAACTGCAATGTAATTGTAAACTGAGCAGTATACGCTTGCATCTTGATGTCTGCTTTATTTGCATGTTACCGATAAAACATATTCTTTCTACCTCCAAGATAAAAACCGAAATCACTCTATCTCAACTAGCAGTATGGTAATTATGCCCACGGGATCAGATTCAGGAGCTAACTTAGGCTCGGTTCCAGGTGGTTTGAGAATATGATGCTTATCTCGTAAATGCTGTTGTCACGGCAACTGGCGAGTCTATGAATAATCCAGGGAAACTTTTCTATTTTATTGGCCTCCGTAATATACATATACAGTACAGCTCCTGGAGGGGATTTTCCATATAAATCAGAGGTTGTCCACAGATAGTGTACAAGAAAGCAAAATAATGGATTAGAGAATTAAATTTATAATTTGTTGACTGTCAAATTGCTTATCAAGAAAGATTTGTAGCATAAAAGCAGGATTTCTATAATATGGTATCAGTAATATCTAATACCTATATTTTCTGTTATTATCATTATGATTATTTTTTTTGTAGTAGTAGTTTTAATAGAAGTAGTAGTAGTAGTAGTGTTGGTAGTAGTAGTAGTAGTAGTAGTAGTAGTAGTAGTAGTGTTGGTAGTAGTAGTAGTAGTGTTGGTAGTAGTAGTAGTAGATGTAGTATATATAATATTAAGACATCCATCCTTTCATAAATTACTGCATAGTCCTAAATACAAATTTATTTATTAAAATTTGATTTTGATAATGCATTGATGAAAAGTTGTCTTGAAATTTAACAGATGAACTGACTGATTCCCTTTGGGAAAATACATATTTCATACAGTATTCTAAAAACAAATTGTAACAGTGGGCAAGAAATCATGTTGTTTGGTTGGTATCACCCAGAAAATCAAAATATTTCATTTCAGTGAGCTAAAATTGAGACAGTTTACTCTCAAAACATATAAGTACAGTAGATCATAATGATTTGTCTTTTCTCCTTCCTTTGTCTGATACTTTCTTTTATATTGAGTACTTACAGTAAATTGCTTTTCATTAAATACTTTCTTGGTCTTTGTTTATAGCTTTTTCTGTAATGCAATACTTAAAAGTCCATTTTTTCCTGCTGGAATTTCTTTAATTTTTACTATTTATTTTTTATTTTTTATTTTTTTCTGGAAGGGTGACAGGTTATGTGTGTACTTGGTTTTGATGATTAACATAGTCATTTCATAAATTTCACATTGTTCTATTAGCCTTGTATGACATACATACTAACATCTACAAATAAATAATTCATGTATACTTGGATACAAACAAACCATTTTTTATGCTTCTTTATTTGTATGTTGTCATGGAAACAAGTTAGGCAAGGTAGTCAAATATCTATTGCATTCTACAGTAGCCAGGATTTTGTTTCAAAATGTAAATCTGTTTGTGATAATTAAACAAGGTTTCACTGTCCCATGCCAATGACTAAAAAATATGCAATTTAATTTCTGTCACGTCAGATCCAACTCCCCAGTCCCTCCTTTGTGTCGAGGTTGCTTTGGGAGTCGGCATGAAAAATGATTGGAACTCATTATTTGTACGTATTCCACGATCTTGTGATTTCCCTAGGTTAATTTGAAGCTTTAAGCTGCATACTAATTTACGCTTGCTCCCATTCCAATTTATCCTGCCATTTTATCACTCGTGCCCGCATGCTTCTCAGTTTCAGAGATGGACAAGGTAGCAACAGAGCTATGCTTTTTATTTCCACATCTTCTCGAGATTTGGGAAGGGATTCCTTTGTACCTGTTTGTGCGAAGTGTGCAAAGATATCCATCTAAAAATTGGGGCACATTTCTTTGAAACGGAGGACATGAAATGTTGTACTTTTGTGCACCTCTTTTAATGTCATGGCTGGCAGCTGCCTGCCTCTACCTCTGGGCGATAGCTAGGCATTATGAATACCCGTGGACAGGAGGAAAAACCAAAAAAACAGAACTGGGAATAAAAATTGGTGATTGCAGGAGAGCCGGAGGCACAGCCGACTACTAGCATATAGTGCGTGGCGTCTATGAACATATGTCTTCATGCAGAGAAATTGACTTGTGGTGAAGTAGGCAAAACACTACCACACACGCACACACACAGACACACACACAACAACAACACACACACACACACAGAGCGTGGGATAAATGGGTAATGTGCATGTACGTCTGTGGTATGTGTATTGTACGACGTGCATGCAAGCTCTTCTCGCAGCCTAAATACAGCGAGAGCTGGGGCAACTGGCAACTGGTACTGTATAATTACAGCTTTTAGATGCATCTGTTCATAGAATTTCACGTGTGTATAGCTCTCGACTCATCGACTGCGTACGCCTCCCCGGCTCGACGTTGAAAATCACAGACAGCACTTGAACTGGTCAAGGCACCAGAATTTGTCGTTTTTTTTCCCGAGTGGTTGTTCCCGTCCGGCCGTCGCTGTGGACAAACAAACTGCAACAATTGACCAGCCGACCGCCAGTTTTCTCCATGTAGTGAACAAGCACGGTATCATGGGGGCCTTTCTGGCAACATTGAGTCAAGGTAACGTGCATCCATACATATACAGTGCAATAGATGCTATACTACCCCTTACAGCTGTCTGTATTATCCTTGGTAAATATTAAATCATGTGCGAAGGCATGAGACAGGGTTCAAAGAAACCTGCACCTACCTGTACATGTACTATTTCAAGATTTTTTTTTTCAGTTCAAGAAACGAAACTGTTTTGAACAAAACGTTTATGTCTTCACTGAAAAAAAATCGTGGATTTATTCACTGAAGCTGAAATTATTTCACATATTTGTGGCCTTGTATAAGAATCACACACAGAGTCAAGCTATCACTGCCGTAAGTGGGTGATGTGATGGACTAAACGACGACGACAAACACACACACATAGACTGACTGTGTGCATGGGGGGAATCAGGTTTTATGTATCGGTAGCTTATCTGTTCTTGTGTTGATAAGACATGGTGACCTATTGAAGCCTGTAGAACCACATCATCTGTAATGGTGTTGGGCGGTTGTCAACACCTTGTCGTTCTGGGATGGTTGATCAATGCAGGGTGTAAAGTGTTCATGCCCATGAAGTCGTAAAGTGCACTTGAGTTTAATGAAGTGTGGAGTGAAAAATTTGGTGGAGAATAGAGGGGATGGGGATATGTCTTTGGTTCAACTTGTGTCTATAAGTAAAGTACTTGTAGGTCAACATGCTATATGTAAGTTGAGGATGCAACCATTGGAATTCGCGTTACGTTTGTGTAGATGACAAATTTCATGTAAGGAAAAGCTTAGTACTGTATGTGAATGCATACATGTGTATAGTGTGTGTATACATGTATGTGTGTGCATATGTGTGTGTGTGTGTGTGTGTGTGTGTGTGTGTGTGTGTGTGTGTGTGTGTGTGTGTACGTGTGTCTGTATTTATGCGTGTGTGTTTGTGTGATCATTGTGTGTGTTCGTGCACTTGCACAATCATGTAATACTACTGTATGTTGCCTGATTATTTCCATGTATGTACATGTACAGGGTATGCAACATGTGATATTTGGCCACACACACATACAGAAACACACAAACATACACACAAAAAGACCACATGCACATACAAACACACACACACACATGCGCTTGCATGTTCAGCTCGACATAGGACTTTAAAAAAAAATCACATTTTTAGGTTTACTTGTAATGACAATTGTAGTGAATCATATACAATATGTTTGTACCTTGTGAGCCTGTATGTGGTGTGTGTGTGTGTGCATATGTGTGTGTGTGCGTGTTCATATGTGTGTGTGTGCATATGTGTGTGTGTGTGTGTGTGTGTGTGTGTGTGAGTTTGTAATCGCCTCCAACCGTGGGCGTTTTGGATTGATTTTACTGTATAACTGCGGACGTACCTTCCCGGGGGGGGGGACGGTCCATGTTTTTAGATCTTGTTGTAATTGAGGTGCTTATGCGGCATTACAACCAGTAAGCAAGGTCTGGGGGTATATAGAAAACGTCCGCATTTGGAGGTTGTGTACTGTAATGTATACGTCCGCAGTTGTCAGACGATTCGTCCTCATTTGATAGGTAAAAATTTCCGTGTGTGTCCTCGGTATTACCGTTACAAACACACACTCACACACACTCACACACACTCACACAGACACACTCATATTAGAAATTGTATCTCCTCGGTCGAAGGTGATTACTCGTATGTGTGTGTGTGCGTGTGCGTGTGCGTGTGTGTCTATATATATATACATGTATGTATATTTGTGTGTGTATCTGTTAGCCTGTTGCCTCCAAGATTTAGTAATTCCCATTGAGTTAATACATGGCACAACAAGTTACTATAGCCAGTGGATTAAGTTGATTCATTAAGTGAATTTTCCTTTTATGATCATGAGAATCTTTCATTGATTACTTTCATATAAAAGACAAAACTGGGATCAGATGTGCCCACGTGTGATGGTAAGAGAATTTCACACATTTTCGGTATATACTCATTCACACGTTCATTAATTACAAGGCTATTTATGATTTTCTTTTGATACCGCTCCGCGTGAAAAATTCCACAACCCGTTACTATTCTCTCATTCATACGTCATTAACAGGTTAACACATTGGGCTCTATTATATGACGTGGTGTGGTGTTGTATGGTGTGGTGTGGTGTGGTGTGGTATGATGTATTGTGGTGTGGTGTTGTGTGGTGTAGTGTTTTGTGGTATGGTGTGGTACATACCCTGTCTGTTTTTCTGTATGTAATGCTGTGTAAAGTATGCTGCAGGTATATGTACTATACCTTCAGCATGACCCAGTTTTAACTATCTGAAGTATATTGTGCTTGTGATGTCATCTTCTTACCAATTGTATATTACAAAAAATTGCTGGTTATGTTGATACACAACTACACTACCATATATCACATAACAAAACTGGGAGACAAGACTAGTTCCTTTTAAAGTCCTTTCCTTACCTGATTATTGTATGGAAAAAACTGCTTAAATGAATTTGAATGGATAATAATTAAAGCAAGGAAGAAAGAAAGGAAGAAAGAAAGAAAGAAAGAAACAAAGAAATAATCAAGTTTCCATTTGATTTGAAGGTTGAAGATTTCAATTTATAACCAAAGCAAAAATCCACTGCAGTTGCCCTGATAGTTTGAACTGAATACCAAAGTCAACCGAACTACATGTACATGTATGTATATATAAATACAGTTTGATTTCCTTCCTTTGTGTGGCAGGCCAAAATTAGGACTTTGGGCAACTGAATCATCTATACACTGCCATTTGTAGATGTTCAGGTGCAGCTGTCATGATAAAGTACCGGTTTTTGAATTTATAAAGTTTTTGTTTGCTCAGGAAAACAATAGTAAGCAATCTTGTTGATTTGCTGTTTCTAAAATTCTGAACATTTGATTGCCATTGTTTCTGTGGCAGCCATCGTTAACTAAACCTCAAGAGAACAAAATTTGGCAATAGTGTCCACAAAACATGTGTGAGATTTGCATACATTATTAAAATTCTGTACTCGTGCAGGTCTCTGTAAGGTCAGTGGGTGATAGATTTTTGCAAGGTGTCCGTGAAACTTGCAAACACAATTAAAATGCATGTCAGCAATAAATGATCATTATGCATGGTGTGTGTTAGCATCAAGGCTTACCAATTATCATGCATGATATTGCTAACAACATATGACTAAAATCTGTAACTTAAAGACACTATATAACATTGTGCAAGCCCCATTTAAGCAATTGTCAAACTTTGCTATCTGACATAATTATGTATATTATATGATAGTTGTTTTATGGACAAATGAACACTGTAGGATGCAAAACTTTAGACAGTTATGCTGTCACTAGCAAAATATGTACAGATAAACATTGGCACATGAATTATTGTCAGCTGACAAAAATTATGCAGCACAGCAGTCCATGGGGGAAACTGGAATGGTCACTCAATGATTTTCACTTTTTAAAAGCACGTAATGATGGTTTTGAACTGCATTTTTTTTCAGGGCTTTATTTTTAGACCTCATCAGAGACACCGGTAGCATGGGGAATCATCTATCTCAGCTTTTTTTAACCTGAAAACATTGTCATGCAATGCCTTTAAAATGTGTGTGATGCTGTGAATAAGTGCTCTTCAAAGAGATGAAAAGTAATTGAGAACACATTTGAATTTATTTGTGAATAGAATTGTTCAATGCCTCAAGAGCCATCAATTTCACACAATTTATATAAGTTACTGGTACATGTACATGTATGTGAGAGAATTTGTATCGTGCCATATTTGTGTTATAAAGGAAAACATATAAAATTGGAGCAGATTTGTTTTGAATTGAAAAGTGATAACAGTTAGTTGTATATATTTTTCACACTAATGTGAGATATTTGTGAATATTCCTGAGTGACTATACTTCTCCAGCATTTACATGCTAACTCTTAAAAGCATTGCACAACAATGTTTGCAGTTGAAAAAAGTCTGAGCTGCATCATCCTCCATGCTCCTTGTTGTCTCTGATAAGGTCTAAAAATGAAGCCCTGAAAAACAATTGCAGTTGAAAACGAAGTACTTTTAAGAAGTGAAAATTTTTGAGCGGCCATTCTAGTTTTCCCCCATAAACTGCTGTGTTCTCGAATTTTTGTTGGCCGAAAAATAATTTATGTGCTGATTTTTATCTGTACACATTTTGCTAAGACAGCGTAACTATCTAAAGTTTTGTGTTCTAGGGTGTTTATTTGTCCACTCAAACACTATCATACATATGAGAGAGAGAGAGCAAAGTTTGACAGTTTTTTGACATGGGGCTTCCACAATATTATGCCATGTTTTTAACTGATCAGGCTCTTTTTGATGTGTTGTTTAGACTGTAAACACAATTTATCTGACAGTAAATCAACCGCTAAACCACACATATTTCTAAATCAGTAGAGTGGAAAGTACAACCATCCCTGCCACTGACTCCTAGACAAAATTCACGTCATGTAAGAGCAGAAAAGCTTTGATAAAAATCTGATAAATTATGTACACATGCCGCACCGTCATATTAAAAGCCTGTTTCCTAAAATGCATCCGCGACCGGTGACCCAAAAGTCGTACAGCGACGGGATCCGATAATCTCATTCAAGAACTCGAGTCACGGAAATGTGGCGGTGTAGCGGAATGAATTGGTGGCACATGAGGGAAATTCGCGCCTGAATTATGGTGGAACACACACATGATTAGAGGAGAAGTCAAGCAACACATGAAGAACGTCAAATATAGATGGGAAAAAAAAATTGTAGATGAAATATGAAAATGGTGGTAGTGTATATGAGGTCAAGAGTATATTCTTAAACTAGAATGAAATAACTTCCAGAAAATAATGCATATAGTGATGCTCGTAATTAGATGAAATTGATATGGTCAACTGTGAATATGTTTGATTTATGTAATTAGGTACTCTAATTACTTTAGAATATGTTTAATAGGCTTTGATTAGGGTCTACAACAGGTGGTTAAAGCCAAAGTTCAGACAATTTTTCACACATCTTTTACACAACAGAAAATAACATCAAACCTACTGATAATTGTGTGTTGGTGGTTTCAAATTATCAGAGAGTAGATATCCTTGTGTACATTTCCTGGGTCAAAAAGTTGCCTTCCCCCCCCCCCATTTTCAGCAATTTTTCAAAAAAATTGAAGCAGTTTGGAGCACCTGATTTTCGGGGCATTACTGGATGATACATACTACTTGTAGGTCTCTCTGAAATAGACGAAAGCAGAAAATTTGATTACCATTTACCAAAACCATACTTTGGTTAAAGTGTATTTATTTCAGTTGATGTACCAAAAATGTGTTAATGTAATGCCCATACATATACCTTGCAACTACATTTGTACTAGCTCATGCTCTTTAATCTGGATTTTTTTTTATTGAATACTGGAATTGAAACCATCTCAACATGCAATCAACTCATTAACGACTAAGAGTAAAAGTGGCTGGTGCGCGTTTGCTTGATGTTTTGTGCACACATTCACCGACATGTACAGTTCTGAGAATGCGTTCATGTGTTTACGTGAATATGCTGTAAATTTACAATTATGTATAACATGTGCTTTTAGTTTGATAAATCTAAGCACAAATAACATTCCAAGATTTTGTGTATATATTTTTCTCTCCTCTTCCTCATAAATTTCTACATATTGTTTTCTGCCTTGTAATTTAGTTTATCTCGTGTAATAATGCCCATATGCTTTTTTAATCGGACATAATTGAAGCAAAAAACAAGAAAACTGCTTAGCAGGGCTCAGAAAGGCAGAATCACTTGATCTGTAGTAATGGCTTTGGGCTTTTAGATTTTATCCTTTTAAATTGAAGAAGAATTCTACATGCACCGATACAGAGCCTGTTTTATGTTGGTACTTAGAATTGCTAGTACAGCGTGGGTTTTTGAAAGGCAATGATAATAATTTCATATTCTGTCACTATGTGTACTGTACATCACATCATTCTGCAAGTTAACGTTATCTGTCTTACTGGTGAAAAACATTGATATTCCTGAGTTATGTAAACTCTGAAATTAAATTGACTTTTGATATTTCCATAGATAAAGGTCACTCATGACAAAACAAAAAGTATTGCAAAACATAATTATAAAATTGAATAATACCATATTTTGCTATCTCTCTTTTTGACTTTACCCACATTATGTGTGTATACATGCTTATTTATATCTCTACATACACAACATGTATAACTGAAATGAGAGAAATCATTTTTTTGACATAATTAAGACAAGCTGCTATGTTACATATCTTTTTTTCATATCATACATGTCCATATATATAAACACACAAAATACCTGTTGAGGATTATTTAAAGTGTGAGATATATCTCAGAGTGGTGTCTATGGAAAATGCGTCTCAAACTCAAAATCAAATCGTCTATGACGGGTTAATTAAAAAAAGATATTCTGGTTCCCTCTGTCCAACTGCTATATTAGCCCAATTTTGGGGTATTTTTTTTAAAGTTTAATGGCAAATTCTGCCTGATATACATCTTTGTTATTATCCAAAGTCGTAAAACAACTTATTGTTACCCAAAGGAGCCTGACTTTGTTATTGAGCATGAGGAGCTCTGTTTTTGTTCATCACTCCATTTCCCCAAATGCCTCGGTTCCCTTAGGCTTAATTACTTACCATACTCGATCCATAATTCTACAATTAATGCTTGTTTTGCGATAAAGATTGAAGATCTTTGACGTCACTTTACCTCCCAACTTCCCAGGATGCATGAGTCCCATAGGCCTAACCACCAGGCTATCAGTGAATTGTCAGTGAATCAACAAGCTCGTTGAATTTCAAATGAGAATGATGATTTATGAAAAAAAAATTTGTCAGTGACATGATATCAGACAAATGACTGTCTACGTCAAAATATTCATCTCATAGATCGACCTAGTTTGGAGTGAATTAATATATTGATGATATGATGTCATACAGAATTCGATCTCATGAACCTACAGTTTACATCGAAAAAAAAATGGCAGGTATATATTTTCTTATAAATTGAATCAATTTTAACACAATTGTCCTTTCATGGTTTGTGGATACTCTGTGTACTCCATGTTATAGGGGGATATACAGTGTACATGTAGGCATTGTGCTTAGAATAAAGATATAGAATAACAATAAACTTTTGAGACATGAAACTTTTGCAAATAGGAGCCGATTGTCATTTCACTTTCATGAAACTTTCCTAATCGCAGACCAAGTCTTCTATTGGCATTTAACAAGATGTGTAGACACAAGCTTATGCGTGCATTTTACATTAACGTATCTTGATTCCTTGCAAAATTGGCAAATGTTAACTGCTCACAAAATTTCCTGGTTTTACAGTATGTGTAGTCTGTAATTCGTCTCAAATATTGTCTCAGCCGTTGCCTAGAAACTTGTGTGTTATATGCTACATAAATGTGGTATATTATCATTGTTATCAAAAAATATGAACATAGTCTAAAAAGAAAAATGAACATAGTCTGTTCAATAGAAATGTCACTTTTTGTGCCTAAATGTGAACATAGTCTAAAAATAAACATTCATTGAACAAAGTGTGTGCAATGGAAATATCACTTTTTGTGCCTAACTGTGAACATAGTCTACAAATAAATATGAACATAGTCTGTTCAATCAAAATGTCACTTTTTGTGCCTATTCATGTAAACTTTGTGATCAGAAATCAAATAAGCCTGTAGCAAGTTGATTATCTCTGAAGCAGTCTGCTGTAATCTATGTACATGTACCTGCCACCTGTTGCATCTATGTTGAGCTTTCTGTGTGAATAGAAGACACATAGATATTGATTTCTGTAACGTCTGAAATTGGACACCGCTAACAGCCTACACCTGTTCTCGCATTGTCACATTCTAATTTTGGACTCTTCAAACAGTGTGCACCTGAATTCGAGAATAGCTGGTATTCATATGTCTTGTGAATACGGTATATCTTTTTAATCCTCAAGACGGCAATGTTATACATCTAGAGAAAATAGACATCGAGAAATTGCGGATAGCGTGCTTTTATTTTGTACTCGAAGTCACATTTACGAAACAAAGAGCATCTTGCTGACAGGAATGAAACTATATAACCATGCGTTGTGAATTTTTGATGTCGTATATATTCTTGTTAAAATGCCATGCTTGGGTATTGGTTTACATCCTTGACCTAAACCTGTTTTCAGGACGATGAGAATATGTTTGTATCTTCAGGAGTATTATATCAGATAATGGAGTCGTATGATATACCAGCGTATTGAGTTTCAGTTGCTAGGTTTTTTTTTCCACAGTTTCGTGGTAAAGACATTGAATGCCTGGAGTTTGAGATGTTATTTGTTTATACATGATGTACTAGGGCCTGGCCATGTGATATGCAACAATTTATGCTATTGACTTGACCAGTTGAATCCAGTTTATAGAGAGCCATGTGACTATTTACATGGCATTATGGTTATTGTTTTTATTTGTGCACTAATGATTGATAGGTCTTTCCTATGTTTCTGTGTAATTTTTTATTTTATTCATTTTTTACAAATTTGTTTTGTCCATGTTCATTCCATTTTAAAAGTTAGCATCATAATTAAAATGAGATTGGGTATCAGTCCAGTAACTGTTTTCCTAATGTTACAAGAAATATTACATATCAAAAGAAAGTACAAGGAATAACAAGTATTCATTATGAAAGTGGTAAAAAAGAAAAACAGAAAATGATACATGATGTGTCAACATTTTGATTTTATTGTAATCTTAAATGTAATTATAATTCTAAATCTGTGTCATTCATTACAAATTTCCATGTTTCATATTATAATTGTATTATATTGCCATACATAGTTCGTATATACAGTATATTAGTCCTTTATCAACATGCATACCCATTATGCTTCCACTCTTCCCCATAATTCTGAATATGCATTTTATATTTTGTATGGGAAATAAATCAGTGAAATGAGAATGATATTGGGGTATTTACTGATTTGTTGTTCCCTCCGAGCTGGTTTATCTGATAGGGCTTGGTGAGGGGTCACAATCTTTTACACAGAATATTTAAATTAATAAATAAATGTCAAAGTATGCATATTGAATCAGTTTTTTAAATATGCACCAAAAGTGCTTGTTTTTCACTATTTCTCTACTGATTTTGATTCTGTTTGTTTTATCTAAGAAAGTCTGTGTTTTAGGTTAGACCTTTCAGAAATAGGAACCATCCCAGAGACATACACTTAAAGATTGTGTCAGGGATGTGCAAGTCCATTACTTCCCTTCATTATCAATACCAAACGGTAGTTTAGTACTCACAAATGGTGTGTTGAAAGTCTGAGATCCATACCTCATGAATTTAGTTGTTTTATTGAGAAAAACTAATAACGACATGTTACCAGAATGTTGTTCTTTCTGTGAGTTTCAATTTTGCTCAAACTGCGAATCGCGGTTACTGTGCACCGTAGCAAGACCAGCGCAGCCCTCTGATTGGTTAACGGCTATCCCCTGTGCGACCTTTGGCTAACAGCTGATCGGACCATTTTGGAACGGCACGTGCACGTTTGACGTCGCGGATTTTTTGAAATTGCTGACGAGTAATTTGAAAAAGGATGAAGTTTAACCGTCCAGATTTTCACCAAAACTCAGTATTTTACCCCCAAGTCTCTATGAGAGGTGTTTATTTATATTAGGTCATGTGTCGTATGGTGGGACCCCTTTGCGTTACAGGCACTAAAATTATGAATTTTGTCACTTCTTGCATTCAAACCAATATAACTCAAAAAGTACTTATCAGAAAGCAACAAAAGTATACATTTTCTAAAAGCTTATACTTCAGATAATCTCAATCATCCAAGGTCAAGTTGCTATACAGGGTGTGTAAAAAAAATTAAAGGGAAATATCACAAAAAATGTTTATTTTTGTGATATTGATGACAACTCATTACACTTGTCAGTATTAAGTCATGGCTCAAAATTGATGTATGGTTTTACTACTTTTTGATTT
>JZLH01S0148449.1:0-10242 GCA_001188425.1 Eucidaris tribuloides | reverse complement strand
AGTCAAAAGACATAAAAATTGAACAGAACTACCAATCATTTATCTACCATTTTGTGGCAGAAATGAATCCCCTTTCTCTCTTCGATCGCAAATCAAACAGAACTGCCAAAATGTACTTGGATCAGCCCATAATCGTGCAATGCTATCATACATGTGTTGCCGTATACGTTGCTCTCACTGCGACTCCGACTGTGACACGCATGCACCCCACAGTACACCACCAATCTTGAACACACTACGTTGAACACCGATAATCGACTAATAGTCGGAGTCGCGACTATTGGTGGGCAACTAGTCGACTCTCTAAAATGCTGAAGTCGTGCAACACTAACTGTTACATCTTTTAGAAAAGATTTTAGAAAATCTTAGCTACGTAGTCCTTCATGCTATGTGCATTTCTGCTAAGGTCCAAAAATGAAGCCCTGAAAAAATTGCACTTCAAAACAATCATTAATTGTTTCGGCTTTACCATATCCATCCCCCCATAGACTGCTGTGTATACATCAGACATACATCACACAAGACTTATGTGGTGCATGCATAAGTCACGGGTCATGCTTGTCCATGCATATCTTGCTAGTGGGAGCTTAACTTTCCAAAGTTTTAAATTCTAGGTTGTTTATTTGTCCATTCAATTAGTACCGTGTAGATCAGATATAAAAGTTTGACAATTTTGGACTTCCATAATGTTGAATTGTGTCTTTAATTTTGTTGTTTTTATGGCCCAGGTTGTAACTTAAAGAAAGTGGATAGTAGGATTCTTGAGGCTAAGAAACTCCGATCACTAGACCTAGCCTCAAACATCATCCCAGCCGTCCCCGATACATTGGGACAACTGAAACATCTCGCTGAACTGAACGTTTCCAACAACAAACTCACTTCCTTTCCTGTGGGACTATGTGCATCTAACCTTGCCCAAACACTGCAGTGCTTAAACCTCTCCCACAACTCCATCAAACAATTACCGTACGAGATGTGCTATCTGACCGCCATGGTAAGACTTGACATATCGCACAATGAAATGGAACACCTACCAGAGAACATAGGCAATTTGCATCAGCTCAGGTTTTTGAATGCCAGCCATAATGAGCTTCAGCATGTGCCTTCGTCGTTCAGATGGCTGCGTTTGGAAGAGATGGACATGTCCGCAAATAAGTTTAGCCACAGGACTGCTCATACTATGACGACCCTGAGGGAGCGGCCTGTACCTAGTTTACTGGAGTTGGCTGGAAGGGTTGCCATTGTTCACAAGTAAGTAGATGGTCAGTTCTTATCAAATTCTTATTGGGCATAATTGACTTACTTTTGTCATATTCACGTATCGTAAAACCAAACTAAATTATGTGTTCATATGTCACCCGTTATTATGCATGAGTATGGAAGTAAGAAAGAAAAGAAAAATCCTGTCTGCTGTGTTTCTGTGACAAAAAGTGCTACATTTTCAAGAAGCTGTGTACAGGCACTAAAGTGTCCTGACGATCCAATAAAAATCAAGTGCATTGTACAAAAAAATCCACTTGTGTTATAAAGAAAGTACACATCAAATCCAACTTTTGTTCACCCTCATTATTATTATCGTCTGTATGAACAAGCAAATAAACAGGTACAAATACAAAAATATTATTACCCAAAGTTTGTATGCAAATGGTGGGTAACATACAGTAGCAGGGAATATATATAACCAAAATGAAGAATAGTAATGTTAAGGCTCTCAGTCTGACATATATTATTCTTTTGCTCATAGATTCAGTCAACTTTAAGTCTTCACTTATGAACTGCCATATACTACATTAATTGAGTCTAAAGATTGCACATAATTCTTCCAAAGGTGCTGAATCTCAAAGATGATAACCCAATTATCAGATTTTCATGATGGAGAATGTGTAGCAAAGATGATGATTGTAGAGCAAATCAGTCACTACCCGCTATTAACATTATATCTAGTTCACTTTGATGTGTTTATGTAAAAATGAATTGAAAGTGTGTCCATGGTGGTACAAAAAAAAACATGCACAACTAGGAGTGAAACTAATTCCATATACATGTACATGACGTATTTTTTTTTTTTGATGTATTCACTTATTTGATGTGATATATATGACTGTTTTCATATTCAGAGTACCTTTCAAGGAAGGAGACATTCCCGTCACGTTGTGCTACTACCTGTCACCACCAAGATGGCGCTGGTGTTTCCACGGGATTCCGATTAGCGTTGAAAACCAACCTCACGGCACTTTCACCGTGCCCCTTGACCTTTCGCGCCTGGCTCATTCGGTGACGACCATGGACCTCCAAAGGAGACAAGCTCCAGTGGACATGAAGGGTTATCTCTGCTCATTGAGATGCCAAAGAAGGTTTATGAGGCAGTCAAAGCAGTTGAATGTATGATATCAAAATTATGATGTGCTGTGTCCTGTTGGATGGGAACTGACTGCAATAGAGTCAGATTGTACCTCTGCAATTTTTTTTCTTTGCAATGATTTTATACAACTTTCAAGATTAATTCAACCATGGTTGCTATGGTAAATAGTTTTGGAGGAGACAGGTGTTTAAAGAGAAATATGTTTTACAATTATTTATTTCATAGAAGATGTTATAGATTTAGCAAAATGTTAAAATATTCCCATACTTGTATATCTTTTTGTCATTGGAAAAGATTGGGTGTAACTGTAAAGTGTATTGATGTAGACAAAGTTAATGTCATATCTTCCATTGTGTGTGATCTCTTCAATTTATCGTTCATGGAAAGATTTTCGGTGTTTTTCTTTTTTGGGGGAGGAGGAGGGTCCATACTAACCCCTACTGTCATACTTCACACCCAGTGAAACAGTAAACCTAAAATTGAACACATGCAAGCAAATAAGCCTGTGATGGTGGTGATGAAGTTGATTAACAAGTCAGTTTATAGAACTGTGACAATACTACAAAGACATTTACAGATGATGACTGCCAGAGGAGGGAACATCACAGAATGTTCCTATCGCAGGATTTGAAATGCTATGGAGACGAAGTCAAGGGACTTACGATCTTCCCTAAATAGCATTTCAAACCCTAAGATAGGAACATTCCGTGATGTTCCTGACACCAAAGTCACCATAATGTGGCTTAGTATAGATACCTGAGCTCAGGTCTTTACCGTTTACAGTATTTAAAAAAAAATGAAGGTGTTTCGCAGATTTTTGACAAATAACAGTATTTTTAAAGATATTCAACATGCATTTTGTTTAGATGCTGTTACATACCAAGTTGCTTCTGATGCAATGAGTGCTTGGACTTGGTAGAGATTTTCATGTAGAAATTTGTAAATAGTTCATCAGCTTCAATTAAAGTTCAGAACTGATGGTAGCAATAACACTAACAATTGAACACCATAAAGTGTAGAATGTGAAAATTTAGGAACTTGCATATTTTACATTGTCTTGCATGTTAGTGATCACTAGCCTGCTGACAAAGTTGTTGTGCCAGTGGTGATGCTGGGACAATATCCATCTGGGGCTGAGCACTTGTTGATGCAGATGACACACATGTACTACTGACGCTAACCATGCTGGCTGTTGTGCTTGCACTGGCAACACGGCTACTGCTAGTGCTAGGACAAATAGCGGTCCCCACAGGGATAGGACCTGGACTTCATCAAGAGCTATGTTTATACACTGTTCAACAGTGACCTTGCTCTGAAATCATCAGACTCATTTTCCGTTTCTGTGCTTCTTGGATTCCAGAATAGTGTTTTAGACTAGATTCTGACTTGAGACCAGAAAACAGCCATGATGTGATGTGCTTCAGAGCCTGTGCATCAAGACTTGTAATAGTGGTTTATGTACTGCATGCCTGGAACAGTCAGCCTCAGTTGAGATTTTTGACATCATTTTCCCAAGAGTATGTTTGCCAACAGGGACATTGTCATACCAGTTAGTGTGATTTGCTGTCGCTTTGGCTTTTGGTCGCTGCCACAAAACTTCACATGAAGGATTGAGACGTGAAATGTACGAATAGAATGAGTTGACAGGGCAATCATGTGAACCTGTCCCATACATTCTACCTGTTTGGCTTTCCTCACCATTTTTGCGGAGATCACCTCTTTGATTCTTTGTTACATGGAGTTTGTCTTTTTTCATGTATGCATACTGTCTGTTTGTTGAGTCTGTAGTGATATCAAAGTTGTCTGTTTTCATTTCCTGTAGGTTTTCTCATCCTCTGTTGCAGAAATGAAGCATGATGTCAGTAAACACTTTACTTTGCAGACCTTTTGGTGTGGTAGCATCCAGAGCTGAAGATTATTTGATATTGAGCATGTCCTTCTGGGTAATGGGATCTTTATGCTTGATGATTACTTTTCCTTCAGCCTTCAGCTTTTGCATCATGGCTCGGAACATGTCATTTGCTGGTTTAAAATATTCATTGCTGGTAATATCTTGAGAGATCTGGGTCTGGATATAATGCATCAAGCCGTATCTGATTGAAATCATGGTACGCTTCGCGTAAAGCCCCCTGTTTCTCTGCCAAACAGTAACTCGTATTAGACTTAGTCACAACCATATGTTCTATTACAGTCGTATTTGTCTTGAAGGATTCTTTACAGAAGGGATACCTACCAATAAAGAACACTTACCTGTAAAGGACACTCAAACCTACTTCTTAGAAAAAATGTACTAAATGAAGCAGAACATGTTTGCTGTTCATCTCTGTAACATCAAATTAATGATTAATAAGATCAAATGCTTAAAAAGATCAATTAATTCATCTTACTTATCATTAATTATATAATACAGAGATGGACGGGAAACATGCTCTGTATCATATATTCTCTCTGCAAAACTTTCATTCATTAATGTATTAAATGAAGTTTAACAGAAAGGACACCTGTAAAAAAATGTATTATTTATATTACAATGATTATGTACTGATGAAATTATCATCGCCATTTTCTTGCCTTCCACACAGTAACATTTCTCAGTTTTAAGGCCAGATTATAGTTTTTGTCAATCTGACAAATTTGTGATCAATCTTTCATCAAAATGTATAGTACTATTATCATGCTAGACTAGTGGTGTATCAAAAAGGTTAACCGACCGTAACTGACCGTGAAAATCCAATACCGGTTTGAATTTGTAGGTTTCAGTTAAACATTTTATGTCACTTTTCTGCAGAAACATGGTCACGCTTTCTTAAATATTTAAGAAAAGAGGTTGACATGATGATAAAATTTAAGTAATTCAAATGTTATCCAAATATTTGACCAGTAAGCAATGGTTGTGAACCAAAAATATCATTTAACCTTGAATGCTAGCTTGTTGGAATGGTTTATTTCAAGGAATAAGAATAGTTCTTCAGAGAAGGAGGCTCAAATAAATTGTTTTTAGGTTAACCGAAACTGACCGGTTTTCATTTCATGAAAAACGGTTTTGGAAATAACCGGAATGATACAGCTTTATGCTAGACATCAGAAAATAACTTCAAACCTATGAAAATTGTTTACTGTAATATATTGTGATTTTTAAATGATCAGTGAGCAGATATCACCATATACATCACCTAGATGTTAAAAGGTTGGTCCCCTCCCCCCACCTTATATGATCACAAAGTCTTGAGACTTCTGAGTTCACCTGATGTCTCGTAGTTGCTAAATTGTTTCTGGTACTAGTACAAGATAGTTGATACACTCAGGTGCAATTTCATTTGTTAGTCTTGACTTTCCAGTGGTCATTCATTTGAAGAACTTAATTGTGGCTTCAACAACTGTAGGTGGGTGGTTGTTCTACTCTTTCGCAGAAGCAGTGCTATCACTTTGAAGAACCTGAAGCTATGCCCTCTCATTCTGTGCTTGTATGGAGTGAAAAAGCTGTGTTGGGTCATAGTCTTCCAAGCCGTGGATTAGCCTGTTCATCTGGATCATGTTGGCTCTTTCTCAACTATTTTCCAGTCTTTCTCATTTATTTCCCATCATGCAGTTTCCATATGCATGCCTACAGTGTGGCCAGCTTGGAGTACACTATCAGTGTTTATTCATCTTCTCTTCTTTTTCAGTTGTAACTATCTGTGACGTATTCAGCATTTTTCTCAACTGTTCTTTATGTACTTGTGCATCTACAATTCTAGAATTTGTGAATCTGGTCTAACCCATTTGTCAACTACCTAATCAGGAATTTTTTTTGCAAGAAATCTAGTCAAGAGTAAAAAAAATCAATAAAAACAGCATGGTGACCATACAGTAACAAAATCAGAGGTTGTTTAATTTTGTATAGAACCTCCTCCTGCAGCCATAACATTTTGTAATCTTTGTGGCATGGAATCCACTACTGTCTGTAATCTGGTACCTGGAATTGATTCCTAGATCGATTTGATCTGATGAAATAAGTCAGTGATATCAGTACGATAAGGCCTAACTACCAGCCTACATTGGGACTTGCACTCAAGCTCAGTGTGGCTCCATGATCCACGGTCATAAGAAAAATCCAAGCAAGCAATACATTTTTTTTTCTCCGAAAACAAGGTCTTATAACGGCGATGTGCCCATGTAGACCCGTATTGGCGAGTCGTCTGTTGACAGTAGACAGGTTTAGATTTATGCCTGTGACATTTCCAAAATCGGCTTGAAGATGGGGAGCTGTTTTGAAAGGAGAATGCTTTGACATCAGAGTAATCTGCGTGTCCTGAACCTCGGTAGTTAGTCTCAGGCGGCCTGGTATGGGTTGTTCATCTACAGGGGTCTCATCACAAAGTTTTGCTAAACATGACCGAACTGTATGTTCACTGGCATCACTGAGGGCTATGGTTGGGCCCTTCATGATGTTTGTGAGGCGAGTATAATTCTTTGAATTGGACATTGTTGAGATGAATGCTGAAAGTTGTCAGTCAGTGAAAATATGACTGGTATGTATACACACCAAAATCCAGGACTGAAATGATGCTGAAACCCATCTCACGCATCTTATATGCACATACTCGAGACTCGCTTGCTCGTAGACTGTTTTCTTCCCGCCTATTTAGAATACGTGTATTAGTTGGACCAGTCTCTCTGTCTCTTCATTGAATGGGTTTTACCATTTCTCTCCTTTTTAACCAATAAACACTCAAATTCTGTGTTTATGGTGAATAATGCGCTAACCTCAGAATCCCTTTTTGCTGTTTAGTTTGCTTGGAACTGGGCCATCGTCTTCAAATGCTGCTTGATAGTGTCATATAAAACCATGCTATTGTAGTGACAGACTGGTTCGTCATGAAGATGTAATGAATACTTGAAGAATCACATTTTTTCCTTTCAAAATGTTACCTGTTAACGAAACAGTCATCAAAATTGACACAGAAATGTGTTTTATGTAGGAAATTTTGTGCTTATTGAAATCAGGGTCGTCAAGTGGTCTTCTTTGTAAGTTATATTTGCAAGTTTATATGCAATTTACGGATGACATAGCTTTAAAGTATTATATTGCTCGGCAATATGCTAGTCCATAAATGATATTCTGTCTACTTAATTTTTTTTACTAAGAAGAAATAAATGAATATCTTTTCTTTCATGATAAATTGTTGTGGAGCAAGAAACAAACAGGAATGCATCAACAACTGGTAAACCAAATCTTTGTTTACATTATTCGCAGTAGTATTGTTGCCACTCCTTTCCTTTGCCTAAAGATAGTCCAGCAGCTTGCGGTGGGAGCAAGGAAACCTTGGCTCCACATCCCACTCATCAGTGTGATCAAGAATGGCTTGCTTGTCATCACTGGCAGTATGCTACGCAACACGTTCTGCTTTACGGTGCTCCTCTTCCTCTGGATCGTACTTGGATAAGCGTGAAACTCTATATCCACCAACATTGGGCAGTAACGCCACAACTTCTATTTCAGATAGCCCCTGGGCTAAAAGCATTAGGATGACACCATCTTCTGCTTCTGCTTCTGCTTCTGTTGGATACTGTGCAATCGCTGCCCCGGAAGGCTGTTATAACGCACAGTCGGTGTGAACGGCGGTCTGGATTAAATTTTATAATGGGCTTTGGAAACTAAGCTATCAATGTCCATTTTATTAAGAGTTTCTTTGAAGTTATTTAAGTCTGTAATACATCGGATCCCTGCAGGTAGTGAGTTCCATTCTCGTGTTGTCCGAGGATATAAGGAATATTGATAACATATTTTGTTGAAATTCGGTACTTGTAGAATATAAGGTCCCATTTGTTGTCGTGTTGAGCGGACTGCATTCACTTGATGGTTTATATTTGCAGGTGTAATATTATGAACTTCTTTGAAGACTGTGACTAGACGGAATTTGGTTTTTCTTGTTTCCAGTGTTTCCCATCGAAGGTTGGAGAGCATCTGGGTGACGCTGGATTTCTTGTTGTAGTCATTAAGTACAAAGCGAGCTGCACGGCGCTGGATCTTTTCCAGGGATCTTTTGCTATTGGTGTGATAGGGATCCCACACTGCCGCAGCATATTCAAGCTTTGAACGGACAAGAGTTTTGTATGCAACCTCCTTGACTGGTTTGCTACACGTATTAAGATTTCTTCTGAGAAGACCTAACATTTTGTTGGCTTTAGTAGTGATTTTATTTATATGACATGCCTAGTTGAGATCCTTGGAGATTTCAACACCGAGGTATGGGTGGTGATTTACTGTTTCAAGGACTGAACCTCTCATGTTATATGAAGTTACGAGCGGTTTTACCTTATGGCTGATGTGCATTGCGTGACATTTGGATGCGTTGAATGATATTTGCCATTGAGCCTCCCAGTGGCAGAGAGAATCAATATCAATCTGTTCAGAGCTTGTCAGTCTTTAAGAAAGTCTCAACCACCTCCCCTGCCTTCTTGCTGCCAAGCTTGTCTACGGCACAGGTCAGTGTGTTAATGAGCTTTAACCCCTCTTGTGATCTTCTTATGCCTCCTACATTTCAGCAAATTTCCGTAACCACCTTCTTGATCTCGACCACCTTCCATTATCTCTATGGAAAACATGACATGCACAAAATACCAACATGGGCAGGTTTTCAATTAATTCTAGCTTGCCACTGATAAAAACCTACGTGACTGGCTATACCCGGCCAATTAATCGTGGGCTCTCACGCACTTTCTTTTGAGATTTATGAAGTAAAATGTTAAACTGGTTCTCTATGAAGCATGGCAAATTAGTTGATATGTTCTTACTTTAAAGATAGCTTTTGGGTTGTACTTAACAACCTGCAGGCTCATCATGGAAAAGCTTACATGCCTGCATTGAGGCTGGAAGAATTCTCTCCCCCTTTTTGAATGTTATATGCATTCATAATTTGTTTTTCAACCATTTCTCAAAGGTGTCAATGGGGTGCATGGAACACCTAAATGAGTTCAGTTGGAATTTCTCCCAGTGTGCTCGGGTAAATTTTGATGGATTGCAGTATTGACTGCTTGATCTGTCAGTCATTGCAGTGGACACATTTTGTATGATATTATGTGTATTTGTTTGGCATGAGTCTACTATTTTTTCACTGTAGTCATGTGCTGTACCATGGACTTGTTGTCTTATAAGCGTAAAGGTAAAGGTGAGGGATTTATCGTCTTGCATACCCACTGTAGAACAATGCTCACACGAGTCCACATTACCCCCTGATCACTGGACCCATGTCAACCTGCACATATATTGTGTGCCACTCCACTCCCTGGAGTATCCTAGCCCGGCTGCTTGCTTAGGCCTCGAGAGCTATCATTCACAGAATGGGCTTTCTCAGTCCTCTCAGGTACCCATTTACCCTAGTAAAAAGTACCATGGATGTACCATGGTTACATATACCATAGCTACATAAGTACCATGGTACCATATGGTAGAATTGGACACGTTTTACATGTACCATGGTACGTCATGGTATATGTACCATGGTATTTCATGGTACATGTACCATTGAACACGGATTGTGGAAATCCATGGTACATGTACCATGGTACTTCATGGTACCCATGGTACATGTACCATGGTAATCCATGGTACTCATGGTACATGTACCATGGTAATCCATGGTACCCATGGTACATGTACCATGGTAATCCATGGTACCCATGGTACATGTACCATGGTACAGCTACTGCCCGGCACGAATGCCCTTCAGCAAGGCATTTTTATCCACATGCTGCTCTCTACCCAGGTGTATAAATGGGTACCCGGTAGGATGGGAATGTTTATGTTGAATGATTAGCATGTGCGCGCCTGTAAAATGGCGACTGGCTGGAACGCTCCCCAGGGAGTGGAGAGCGAGCACTATAAGTGCTGGATTGAA
>JZLH01S0148414.1:1116-21989 GCA_001188425.1 Eucidaris tribuloides | reverse complement strand
TGGGGAATAGTGTTGTGTACAATAGTTGATGATAAAGGTGTACACTTTCCTACAACACAATTTTCATTAGCTCATTGTGGAGATTTCTGAAGTTGCCATGAATTTGTGTCGTATTTATTAATGAAGAAATATCCACAATGGTATTAAAAAAAGAATATGTTTATTTATCTTACTTCTCAAAAAATCCCTGATAAAATGTCAAATATCAGGGAAAAATCCTATGCAAGTCTAACAGTTTTATGGATGATTTGATGAGGGCTGCTTCTCTAACATATAAAAGTTTGAAAATGAATTAAATTACTGTCATACTTTTTATTATTACTCCTTGAAAGGGTAATATCATAACAGTGGTGTAATGTTGAGTGGAGGCAGCAAGGATGTGACGTGATTTCTCATTGACCAGTGTATGTGTTCGGCTCAAGTTTGAGCAAAACTTTGTATAACACTGAAAATCAAATCTCTGCTGTAACGTGCACGGTGCAATTTATCAAATAAAATTCTACAGATTATACAATTGTCTGTACAGTCTTGCAGAGATAAAGTTGTGCAAGGTTAGTAATTGGGTCCTTTATCTTGATGAATTGACCTTTACAGTACCTTGAATAATTTCAGACTCTGACCTCGGGAGATGTCACATTTATTTGCATTGTTTTGTTGAACAAGTGATAATTGTTTTACAATGCTTCTCACCAAAAGAGCCACTTATTTTTTTATGTTTTATGTGAGTAAACTACTAACATTTTCATTTGTGAGTGTATGTGCTATTTTTGTTGTGTGACATATTAAAATCGGCATTTGCATAATAAATTAAGACTGAAGCATTTAGTAAGTATCAAGCTCATTTATGCACTCTTTTAGAATCACTTTTCCCTTGGCTTTTCTGAAATGAGTGCTGTGTGTCCTAATTAAAATATAAATTTTAGTGAAGTCTTTTAGCTAGATTCATAGTTTTCATGAAATCAAAATAAGTGTTGAGTGTTTTGATGTGCCTCCTCCCTATAAGGGAGCCTAATGCATTATGTTTTTGTTTTATTAAACTTTTACTTATTTGTGAATAAATTCAGGAAAATATTTCCATGCCAAATTTGCGAAGTATATTTGATTGGTTTCTCAGATGATATATTTATCTCACTATATAAGATAAATTTTCCTATTGAGTGTTTTATACTACTGATTTTGTTTCTATCCAACAGAAATTTGGACCCACCTATCTGGTACGACACGGACGTCAAGCTGTTTGAGATACAACGCGTGTAGCCCGCAAACTTCTGACCACTGGATAATGGGTATAAATGAGTCTATTGTATTGTACAATTATCTGCTGTAATATTTAAAACTGCCTGTGTACATACATGTATATCAGTATATTATAGTGGACTTTACTTTGCTGAATGGTTACTAGAGGTCACAAAATCCAGCGCACGTGAGGTGATATCATCAAAACTTCAGAGTTTCGATTAGATATTTGGTTTATGATCTGTTTGATTGATAGCAGACTTGGGACTATTTGTTGAATTAGTGAGAATCCCACACTTACAGAAAGCCAGCTTGCCCCCCACCCCCCTTTAGATACACAGAAAAAAAGTAGAAAAATAATAATTAGGATTATAGTATCATTTTTGTAATGAAATAAATAAGTGCAAAAATAAATACATTATGTATGTAAAAAAAAATATTTTTCTCAATCTTTAGATGGTATGGGACAATATATCTTGTCAGTGCAAGTAATAGATGTAAGGAGATAAATCAAAATGTATGATTGCTCCTTAACCCTTACTGTACTGGGCTATTTGGCTCCATGAAAATACTGGGAGGGGAGGCCTCGGAGGCCCCCCCCCCCCCCTTATCGATCTCGGTCGTCGATCGCGACGAAAATCAGCACGCACGTCGCCTGCCACTTACTCTACAAAATTGTATTGTTATTTTTTACAAAATAATGCCGTTTGATTAATTATGCTAATTTATGCAGGATTTTTGAGTAAAATCAGTCTTTTTGCTCTAAATCATTAAATAAAGCTCCAAATGTGCTAATTTTTGGTCTGGATACTCTTTGTAGTGTTTTTAGCAAATGTACCACCAAAAATTTACGATATCTAAACTTATTCCTTATGTATTTTATTGTTTTTTTTTCAATTTCTTATGTATTTCTTTGTTTTTTTGACCTTTTGTTTTTCATTGTTTTTTCAAGGAAATTTGTCGGCGACACTGTTGCGATCATAAATAGCATAAAATTAATGAAATTGAATGAGTATTAGCAAAAATATTCATACATTTATGATTTTTGGCTGAAAACACAATTTGTATTGAAATTGTACATGAATTCACATTCTTGAGCAATTTTTTGGTGCGACATGCACATACAAAATTATGCTTAACTCCGGAACCACGTACCCGGACATCGCGAAAATGGTCTTAAATGATGCGAGGGATTCGAAGGAAAAAAGTGACGAAACGACGCGGCGAGAGCTTTTCGCGTTGCGGGTATATCACGCGAAACGTCAAGGGGGGGGCTGCCAGGACCCCCCCCCCCCCAGTGCAGTTAGGGTTAAATCATTAGTGTATGTAAATGTTGAAAAATATGACTACTTAGTTTTATATACAAGCCAGTATTAATTTGTAGGGGTGGGGATGGGGTCTACTTCCCCTCCCCTTTTACCCCTCCCCCTTTTTTTTTGCTGAATAGTATTAAGCATTAAAAGTGGTACCGTAAAAACTGTAATGCCTATGTTGTATAACTGGAAAGTTATCAAATAGTAGCGCTGGTTGATCACATTGATTTATTTTCCTGCTCTTTTCATTTTGATTGTAACTTTTTAATTGCAACTGATGTCACACACCATTCTCAAGGAATACATTCCAGTGAAAGTGATCAATGACAAATCAGTACAAATCAGCATTATGTACCTCTACTAGTGCTGGTCCAAACTTGATACCAGTGTGGTATCCTGTAACAAACACATTATTGAGTCGTCTCTCTGGGCCTATAATGAAATTAATTTGTCTCTTCTGAAAATCAAAGCTTACATCTTTTTAATTGCTTGCATACAAGTTGGGGTTACCCCATTGCTTACGGGACTAAGGTGTGTCATTAAAATAGCTATGGGAATTACAGAATCTCGGAGCCATGGGTGTTCCAATATTCACCTGTTCCATCCTTATACCAAACTGTCCATTTTCACAAACACTTCATCAGACCACTACACACCCAGTCGATGAATTATTTGATGTTGCTGTCCCAGCAATGTTTCCAGTGGCCCTCCAGAAATAGACAAGCCCACTGCTTGACATGAAATTATCACCATACCACGTAAAATTTAAAATGTGACAAATTAATATTTCTGGCTTCTTCATGCGATTTGTCCACAGTATCTGTAGTACAGTGGTTGTACCCACTAAATATGTTGGTCTATACAGTAGGACCGTGTTATACAGAGGTCAGATATAACAAAATCCTGTCTTAGCAAGGCAATTTTGCTGGTCCCAGCTCTTTGTATTTCCATATTTTATCACCCTGATATAGTGAGAAATCTGATATAACAAGGTGGTTTTCATGGTCCAAAGGCCCTCGTTATAACGAAGTTCTACTGTAATCAAATTGTATATTTTTCACTAAAACACCAGAAAACTGTTTATCTCTAGCTTATTTTTAAGTAATGTTACTTTATAAAGCTACCTGTGATCAAAAATTACTCTTATCACACAACATTATGATTTGCATCTTTAGTTTCAGAAGCTAATACTGTGAAATGTATTTGAAAATGTGTAGTGTCACTTAATTGATGTAAAGATTCTTTAAATTGTTTAAATTCCTGTAGAAGGATTGTGTCAAATGTAAATTTCTTTCAAACTTTCAAGCAGGGCCTGTGCATATAGGGTATGTATGACATGTATATATGTATGTACTTTATGTATTTACTATTTAGCTTTGTTGTAGCAAAGATATTTATTATTGTTATGTAGTTACCACTTCTACCATGGATACAAAGTAGTGAATTAATGTATATTTTACAAATATATTCTATATAAATTACTCAGCACTTGACACGGTATGTGGAAATTAGTTTATTTGGATGTCATTATTTATTTTATTCTTAATTTCCTCTAAATGTATTTAATTGCTGTGACTCTTATCATTTGTTTATTTGTTGACATACATGAAGTACATGTATTGAATGCTTTTACCACATCAGCTATAATGATTATTGTATCCATTAGGAATTAGATATTAGTTGAGGGATCAGTGGGATCATGGACCCTATATCATGGTCGGATTAAGATTTAGAAAGGGATTAAGTTCCTAGTACTATGAAGTACAGGTGTAGTTCTGTCAAATTGGCATAGGATTATGGACTTCCAACTTGAGGCAAAGTCTAATCATGACTTAAGCTGCAATACATGACAACATATTTCAGAACGTTCAAACTTTTCAGATTATTTCATTATAAAATTGTTCATAGAACTTTTCTTTCATTGGGTCTGTGAGCCTTCTGTCATGATCTATATGGAGGGAAAATTAATATCTGAATATTTATCAAAAACTATAATTGTAGATATTCCCGAGGAGGGGATAGTCGTATGTTACACCCTCCCTTTAATGGTCAATTTGTGCTATCATCCCCTGCCCCTCCCCCACCGCCACCCCAAAACTAGGTGTTGAATAATACCTATTAAAGTAAAATACTGAGTTGCCAAGTCTCCTTGATTTTTGTAGGACATTCCCTGACAAAGCAACTGAACTTCCTGACAAATTTCAATATCTCCTCGATTCTGAAATCTCTTTGATTAAAAATTCATGAATGTTTGTATTTTGTATTTATTTATTTCTGTATAAAAACATAACAGTCATAACAATAACAATAAAATTGATGATACTACACGGCTGGATGGCCCTACTCAGCCATGCCTACATGGCATGGCTGTTCTGCCGAGGGGTCCAGATATTCAAATTAAAATAATTACAAAGATATTCAAATTATAATGAGATATACAGAATAAATATCAATTCAGTGAAAAAACAAAACAAAAAGTGAAATCAACACAATAAGTGTAAGTCCCACATATCCTGCTTTCATGCCAAAGGACATGAAAGACTTTTAATTTTACTTTTGAATCCGGTTTTATAATTTTATGGAGTGTTAGACTACATTGTGTAAAGCAGATACTATATTACGTATCTGAATGATTGGTGCATTGGTATAGACATTACAAGACAAATGTTGGCAGCTCTAGAATAGTGAAATGAATGAAAATTACTTAATTTGATATAATTGAATAAATATTAACAAATTTAAAAAAAGGAAATTAGAGTTTGCTACCCATAACACTGGTAGATTGACTGGGGTAATAGAAGTGGAATATAACAAGGCAAGCAAATGCTTGTAGGCCAAGTTGTCAATATGGCATCATAAATATTATTTACTGCCTCGACATACGGCCATGTTAGCTGCTGTCATAAAATTAACAGATGATATATATTCAGCTGAAATATCCTGCCCGATGCTCTGGGCTTCAACATTGCCCAGTAAATAACAGCAATGTGTCCATTGGCATGAAAGCAGCAGTGAGGGAAATACACAAACCATAAATCAGGACACTGTAATAGCAGTGGTTTTTATCAACTTACAAATTCATATCAATACAAAATAAATCTTTCAATGCTATGCCAGTGTACAAGATTTATTTATTATGTTGTATGAAAAGACTGATGCGTTTTGAAAAATAATGCAGGTTGCAGATTAAACACTGACGTACAGTGCAGAAGCAAATACAGATGATTGTGATTTAGGCATATCAGAATGACTTGCGACGTTGAGTTGCATATCATATGGTGTATCTTTTTATTTAATTAACTTCTGTTAATTGAATTGTGGTTTGAATTCAATTATGTCTTTAATTGGATTTGGTTTCCATTGAATCCGGTTTTATAATTTCATGGAGTGTTAGACTACATTGTGTAAAGCAGATATTATATTACGTATCTGAATGATTGGTGCATTGGTATAGACATTACAAGACAAATTTGACCTTTTTTTCCTCCAAATGTTTTAATGAAATCAGTATTACATGGGGAAGTAAACAAGTTCAATTGTAAACTTTGTAAATCTTTTTAAAAAAATATGTAAAAAATTCTTGTGGAAAGTGTTATGCCATTCCAATAGACAAGAGTATGAAAATAAGGTTGAAGTTCTTGGGTGAAATTTTCCTTGTTTAATTGAATGTTTAATTTTACTTTTTCCCCAACTTCATTCTTCTCCACTTTTGTTTTTTCTTACCTTTCTGTTTATTTATTTAGTATATTTCCAACTCCTATGTAATTTTCCTTTAATTTGCCAACAAAAAAGAAACACCTCCATGCCCCACTGAAGCGAGGCCACCAACCGACATCTGATCTGTTCATGAAAACAGTTCATTCCACAGCCATGTAATCCCCAAGGGTAAAATGGAATCGGCCAATGTAAGTGCTTTTGAATAATATTGGATTTTTCCAATATCAAATGAGGGGGGTGAGCATGTCTCTAAATATAAACTTTGATTGACCCATTAAAGGTCACAATCATGAAGTCACACACGTAATGTGTGAGATTTTAGAACAGTGGTGGGAGGACAAATTTGAAAGCAGTAATTACAGCAAACAATTTGACTGTTCAATAAGACCTTGGAAGATATTAGTATGAAAATTAATGTTTGCATTTGTGGTAAGGCGACATCTTCTGAAGGTTTTTTGTGTGGGTGTTCGCTTTCTGCCTCTGAGTTAAGTATGTGTCCACATTTTGAGATTTCACTGCCATGTAGTCCCCAATAGTGCATTATGTCGGAAGGCTGAAGCGGCATTTACCTTTTGCACTGCAAAATATATATTCTGAACAAACTGAGTACTGGTGACCAAAACGATTGAAGACGACACAGTCACTCGTATGTTTACCTGAGAATTCAGATTGTTTGCTGAATACGTGTGCAGGAAACGTTAATACGTGTTTTATTTATAGAATACAAATCCTCATAATTTTCACTGACAAATAAATTGTTTTTAAATGTTTATAGAGGTCACATTTCTTCAGAATTATGAATTCAAATCAAATCAACATTCCATAAAATGTATTATGTTGCATCTATAAATCCCATGGGAATATAGACTTTTTTATGTAGAAATGTATTTAAGTTACGTTTGCAGTTCATTTATATGTAGAGGTTGTAAGTTTTAGAATTTTAGAAGTATGCATGCGTCCTTCAAATGTGCGATATTTTATATGAGTTTGTTAATATTGCTTTCTTATTTATTACTATTAACAGAAATTGTACTCATAGAATAATATTATATGTGTTTGATATGTGTTCTTCATTTAGCTGCCAAAATCACAGTGATGCTTGTGGTTTCAGTACCATGATTAAGGGAACAATGTGTTTGGGGAGAAACGGTGCAATAATTTAAGCAATTATGTTACACAATCATCTTGTAATGTACATGTAATTTGGCATGAATTTGTAAAAATTTTAAAGTCATAAGAAAGTGTAGTGACTATTGCATCCCAGAGTTACATGCAAAAATGACATTTCTAATAATATTCTGAAGTCAAAACCTCATGGAGCTAATTTTGATTGGGCTTATCAAAATTGGAATTGTGGATAAAAGCCAAAAAAAAAAAAAACCTATGTAGCTTTGAACAAAGATTTTTTTTTTTTTGGTACAAATTGCTCTACATGCTAGAAAAGGGCCTAAGCATTGTACAAAGTTTATGATGTATAAGCCCTTTTGGCAGAAAGATGAAGATCTTAGCATTTGGCATTCATTTCTGTATGAACTTGTAAGTGATTCACTGTGTAATACATGAATTCCGAGATATTGACATATATTTATCAAAGCAATTTTGGGAATTGTTTGCAATTATGTTACATTCAAAATTACTGTCATTTCTGTCTCCTGTTGACCTTGCCTCGCTTAACCAAACAACGTCTCAATTTGTTCGATTATCTAAATTTTATCTATTGGATCAGTTATATGTGAATATCAGGACCCGATCTAGAATTTGGAGAAAGAAGGGGGGGGGGGACATATATCCAAAACAGGTTATGAGCACTGCACTGCAGGTGTCAAGCTCAGAAATGTATTGTCTTGGATACTTATTTTTATTCCCTTCCCTCCCCAACCCCCCCCCAAAAAAAAAGCTTGGCTAAAAATAGGTGGTAAGTATTCCCTATTCCCACCCCATAGATCTGGCCCTGCTATGTTACGCACTGTCTGTGACCAAGACTAGCAATTAACATACATTCTCTGTGAGTTGTTCGTATACATTTCATTTGGGGGCTGATTTGTAGTATGCTTATTCGCATATATTTACAGAACTCTGAATAATGTGATTATCTGTGTAAATACTGCATGTGTAAATTCCATTAGTTTAAATGTGTTTGCATTGCAGCATATATTTGCAGAATGATTGACTAGTGTTCCAAGAGTTATCTCACAAGGTGCAAATACATGTACATGTGTTGTACTTTCATTCGCTTAGAGCATAAACAAATGTATTAAAGTGTAATGTGTTACATGCTGATTATACTAATAAAGCAAACTTCAATCTATTTGGTCAAAAATTTTGACATGTTTCTTACTTTTACCCCCAGTCCCCCACCCCATCTGATAAATGGATCAGTGCCTCTAGTCTGAAGGTGGATATGTAAACAAATATAAAATGTGAAATTATAGCTTTTAAATATCAAGGTTACCCATTGGAATGTGATTTGAGTACCTTTCATGATGTCGGAATTGACTTTGGATTTGCTGTGAATGGAGCTTGTGAATTTGGATGTTAATTGGATGTGATCTTTACATTTGAGGTGTGTGTGTGTCTGTGCGTGCATGTGTCTGTGGGCATGTCAGTGTGTGATGGCATGTGTCTGTATGTGTTGGTGTTTGTGTGTGTGTGTGTGCTATGTGTGGGGGTGGGTGGGAGGTGTGTGTTGTGTGTGTGCGTGTGTGTGAGTGTGTGTGTGTGTGCGTGTGTGCATGTGTGTGTGTGTGTGTGTGTGTGTGTTGTGGACATGTGTGTGTTGTGTGTGTGTGTATGTGTTGTGGACATGTGTGTGTCTGTGTCTGTGTGTGTGTGTGTGTGTGTGTGCATGGGTGGTTGTATGCGTGTGTATGTGTTGTGGACATGCGTGTGTGTGTGTGTTGTTGTGTGCATGGGTGGTTGTATGCGTGTGTATGTGTTGTGGGACATTTGCGCGAGTGTCGTGTGTGTGTGTGTGTGTGTGTGTGTGTGTGTGTGTGTGTGTGTGTGTGTGTGTGTGTGTGTGTGTGTGTGTGTGTGTGTGTGTGTGTGTGTGTGTGTGTGTGTGTGTGTGTGTGTGTGTGTGTGTGTGTGTGTGTGTGTGTGTGTGTGTGTGTGTGTGTGTGTGTGTGTGTGTGTGTGTGTGTGTGTGTGTGTGTGTGTGTGTGTGTGTGTGTGTGTGTGTGTGTGTGTGTGTGTGTGTGTGTGTGTGTGTGTGTGTGTGTGTGTGTGTGTTTATGTGTGTGAGCAGTTGTGTCTACAGGTAAATGACTTGCATATCCATGTTACTGTTACATTAGTACTCCACAACTTTCCCTGCCACTCTATCATTACCATTCTCCCTTTTATTGATATTTATGATGTAAATGACGGGATGCAACAAATACGAGGCATGAATAGGAATTCATACGCGGATACAGCGCGTTTATGTTATTTCAAGACATTTACATACAGATTGCTTTCAAAATAATATTCCAATATCGTGTATGAAATGGCACGTTACGCGTGGCGACACATTGTGTCTATATTATCCTGCAGCTGTTTTGTAATTGAAGTTGTCATATATATCGGCGTTTGTCACTTGTCTCCTCTGATCGATGCCGCATACTTGAATAGAAGAAAAAAATGAGTTGTCGTTGACCTCCAACATGATATGTATTTTCGCTGAGGCACTGTATATCATATATATTTTATATAACGAATTGTGGGGGGAGGGGGGCGAAAACACCGAAAGCACAATGATTATACCCTCGCGCGGGAAAAAAAAGCGCCTCGAGGATAAACATACAATATTGTTAACAAGTGGAAATTGTGAATTTGAAATCCCCTCCCCCGCATTAGTTTATGTCCATCACATTTACCTTTTGAATAGGTTTGCAGTTACAAAATCTATCAAAAATGCTAACAAAAAAAAAGATGTTGTGCTTTAAAAATCGAGGGGGCGATCCCCCCCCCTCGCGAAATAATCGCGAGGGAGACATGTCCCCCGGCCGGTATACTCCGCCCCCTCCAAGATCGTCGCCCCGTGCCCAAGGCCATTTACAAAGTATTTCATTATAGGTATATAAGATTATTATAATTTTAGTGTCAATTTGCCTATATGAACTACGTTTCAAATACAGCCAATGAGAGCTTTAAATGACTAAAATTCAAACTACAGCCAATGACTCTGGCTTCTCAATTGCTTCTCCGGACATGCAATTCCATGACTCAACAGCTCGGTCGCTTCTCCGGACACGCCATCCCATGACTCAACAGTTCGGTCACTTCTCCGGACACGCCATCCCCATGACCCCCTCAACAGCTCGGTCGCTTCTCCGGACACGCCATCCCCATGACCCCCTCAACAGCTCGGTCGCTTCTCCGGACACGCCATCCCCATGACCTCATCAACAGCTCGGTCGCTTCTTCGGACCCCACTTGGTAGCGGCTTGCGCATTTGCGCACACAGTAAGTCCACCTCCACCCTCACCCCACCCCTTCCCAGATTACCCGGTTATGCCACTGGTTTTACCAAATGAGCAACACGTACCACTTCATCACCTACCTCTTGTAAAAATAAATCAGAAGCTCTGCGGAAAACTCATTTGATTTTTTTTTTACGTTTTGTAAGGATTGAGGGAAACAACCACCAACGACACAAAGTAGGCCTTCATTGTCTTCATTTTAGATAGACTTTACCAGGGTTTTCTCGCTCTTTCCCCATTTTCCTGACGACGGCCAGAGCATTCTGACCGGAACGAGTGGAGTTTTCCAACGTGCATGGTTGTACCGAAAGCCTCTCATCGAATTAAATAGACTTTGTTCAATAATTAGTTTTTCAGTTGCTTACAATAACTTTAGTGTATGATCATATTCGTTGCCCGGCTGGCAGGAGGTCGTTAGCAAATGCTCTAAGCAGAAGGGCGTTAACAACGTGACAACCATTGGCTTATTTCACATGAAATCAAAGTATTGTGATCTTTTAGATCCTTCTATCAGTACATAAGGCGAAAATATGGAGTAAGCCTATGGGTTTCAAATTAGAGGCAATTTACTGTTGTACGCCCTTCTGCTTTGAGCATTTGCTAACACTCTACTGCCAGCCGGGCGATTATGCGAAGACAAACTATAATACAGTGCGTCCCAGAAAAAAAGGAAACCGAGATTGATGAAAATATTTTTGTATCTTAATAACAAATATCAGAAGAAAATCGTACATGGTGGAAAAGCATATTTTCTCTTCTTTTATTTGATATCGGTCACAGAGATTTCTATTTATGCATGGCTGAGCAAAGTCAATAAGAAGAGACACAGTCATAAAATCATTTGCACGAGCAAATTTGAAATTCAAACTGTCATGCTTGAATTTATTCAGAATATCTTCGACATTGAAGGACATCATTGAAAGCCGATTTTATCTTATGATACCACATTTGTGAAAAATAAGCGATGCATCAGTGAGAAAAGGCAATTTGAAATGATGCTTGTTTACAGAAATGTTCCAAAATTCATTCATTAATGCTTTCTGGATTTGGCAGCCAGCAACCAAGAAATTACTTTGCGAATATGATTCGGAGCCTATTGTTGTGCCCGAGCAAGATATTATGTTAAGTCATCCATGCTTGAACCTTTTTGTTCAGCTCGCTTCCAATTGCTCAAAATGTATTGATTCTAAAAATCACGCTAAAACAGGCAAGTTTTAATTTTACTTGTTCTCCGGTATACGTTATTCATTTTTTACGCATGTGGTGTTAGATAAAAGAAAACAAATATGAATGTTTATGTAATGCTTTTGTTTCTTAAAAATAAATACATTTACTACCATAAAATGCACTCAAAGATTGAATACGCGCGTGCAAATGAACTTTTGGTGGCACCAGTATCCATTGTTTTAATTCAATCATGCGTAAACGACGAATAATAAGTTATGTATCAAATGAAAGAAGAGAAACTTAGCTTTACGAACATACCTTATTTATTGAAGAAATTATTCATTATGATACAATAGTTTGCCATCAAATCCGGTTTCCCTTTTTTCTGGGATACACTGTATAATGGCCTGTGCTTTTCACACACATACTAAAAACGTCTCCGTCGACCTTTTTTTCCGTACACGAAGACCAAAATTCTCTGGATTGTACACGCATCAATACATCGTTAATATACATTCAAAGCCATCGACACGTTTCCACCATGTGAATTCATCATCCTTACAATGCATTTCCTCCTGAAGTTAAATGTATATTATCAGGATAACGTGTATTTTCACGTGATTAAATCGAGATAACGTCCTTAGGCCTACCGACAAAAGGCGACAATATAAAAAATAACACCGATGCTAACACCTCTGGGGTGAAATGTTAGACACACGCTCATCGCTTTCTTCTATTCCATTCTGTTGCTATGGTTACAATGACGTAGCAGAGATATGTATATGTATAATCTTCGTAGAAAATGAGCATTATTTTCTACTTCCCAACTTTTCAGAGAAAGATGTGTGTGTTTTTCTACTGTTTGTGGGTTTTTATTGATTTTTCTTTATCACGTTTCTCTTGTGATTTATTTTTAATCAGATTATTGCTTTTCTAAGAATGCAGTTAAGGGGTTTTGATAAGTAATAGCTTTAAATTTGAATTGCAACATAAATGCACGTGGGTTTGTACTTTAAGTTGTAAGGGCCTGCGGAAGTGACGCAATATAGGGTCTACCGTTGTTACATGTCACACACAAACAGATTCTGCTTTTGCGGCCAGTTTACCGCAAGTAATGAAAGTCAGTATTAATTACAAGCAAACCACATGCGCATCATGTATGTACGAGATGTCCTCAAAAACATATTATTTTACATTTCCGAGTAGGAGCTCTTGAATCCTCGCGAGTTATCAATAATACGGTGGCGGAGATATTATCAGGCGCGTGGCGTTTCGTCCGAGGTAGTGTTACTGCGATGTTTTTCTCTGTGGTTGCACCCTTTGACGGAAGGCTATACCAGGGATGGCGCCAAAAGGGGGAGTGGGGCGTAGAAAGGGGCAGTCGCCCCTCCTAAAAGTTTCTTTCAAAATAAAAAAAAAATCGTGGGGTTTTCGTAGTGTAATTCATGAAATTTAGATTTTAAGTTTTGGACATTTTCACCCCCACCTCATTAGTTTTCGCCCCCAGGGGAGATGCCATAGGGGGCAGGGGCGGCCGCCCCTATTTTTCAAAGTAATGAAAATACTGGGGACTTTGCCTTTTTTCTCCCCTCTACCCCCCCCCCCATCATTGTTTATTTCGCTATTTTATTTTTTTCTCGGGCAAAAAAAATGGTTTTTGGTCGTCGTCGGCCTCCTGCCCCACGCTTGTCGGATGATGTTTGACTTGTAATTTGGCAGATACAAAAAAAATTGACGGCCATAAAATGGTTTTGGTCGTCGTCGACCCCTTGCACCCCGCTTGTCGGATGATGATTTGGTTTGTAATTTGGCAGATTTTTTTTTTTTTGGGGGGGGGGCAAATTTTCGACGACAGATTTTTCGCCCCTCCTAAGATTTTACCCCGGTGCCGCCCCTTGGCTATACCCATCTCGAGTGCCGTTGAAGCCGAGCCCGTAAGAGTCTTTGACCGACATATCGCCGTTGAACGAACTACATCCATCCCCTTGTTGGCATTGATCTTGAAGACAAAAGCGAGCAGTCGTATACATAATGAATTAGTGAGGCACTTCTGAGCAACGAGGTGTGATGGGCAGACCAGTACTAGAATTTTGAGCAGACAAAGCAAGAAAGTCATGTATTTGTTTTACTGGGGGGGGGATTCATGCCGCGTTCTACCCCCCCCCCCACACCACCACATTTTTTAGTCCTGCAAAAAAGGGGTCGCGATCGACTGATTCGCTCTTTGCCCCAGTCTGCCACTGAAAGGTCATCGAGTACTACTCTCAAAAAAGGCGCATTATTTTCTTCCGGCTTTGAAAAGACACGCATTTCCATTTCTAAAAACCACTTCATTTTATCAAAAGCTGAAAAGTCTTGCCTAAATAATGCCGGAAATAAAAATGGAAGCTATTATACGCTAGGCAATCAGACACATAACCCAGTATACCGGGGTCAAATTTAAAACGGAAACATTATAATGATATTTCCGTGCTCAGGAATAAATAGCACCGATAACAGAACAACGCAAAGGGGGATCGTCAGGAGGGAATTAGTCTCGGTACAAGGCTTCTTTACTGGAATAAACAACTAAAATTTTCATTGGAGTTATCAAACCAAATTTCTTGACATGTTTGCGTACTATTGCGCTTTATAATTTACCATTTGGTGATACACTGTATAAATTGCAGACACTAAGTCGGATAATGCGAACAGTTAATTTATTAACAGACTTCCAACATTATATTCAGATTTCAAATTTCAGTATTATTTATACTTACTAATATTTTGAAATGGAGTAATGGCATACGCGTATCCATGGGGTGCTGGGGGTGTTCAAACGCCCGCTTTTAGCCAAAGGAGGTATTATAGCGTCCTCAAAACACCTTCCCTTTTCCGAAAAATACCTCCTGTTTTTGAAAAGGGAGTTGTGTTTTAAACTCTCCGGAACAGACGGAACAAATGGCGAGTTTTCGGTCGCTGGCGAAAAAATTTGACCGTGCGAGATTTTCACCCTCACCACCACCAGCGGAGCGACTTTTCGGCCGCTGGGTTGACCATGAATATATTGGACTTAGGATTTAGATTTATTTTTCGCTGCTGCACCCCCCCCCTCCCCTCCCGAGCGACTTTCCGGCTGCTGTGCTTACCGTGATTTTTTTTTCCCCCGAAAAACACCAAGATTCGTTGTGACGGGCAAATTTTGTAGTGCAGTTTTCTATCAGGGTCATTTAGTTCTCGTATATTCATTTTTGTTTCTCCTCTACTGTATTAATGAATTCAAGACAAATCCTTAAAGCTTACATTTCGGGTATTGTACATGCATTGGTATATGTTTCAACTGTTTGTTTTTAAAGGCATTTCAAGCGCTCCCAATCATTTTCATTGCTCCTTAAAGACAGGACATCTTATTTGCATGCCTAAAATTAACACTCTGTGACTGGTGTAAGCAAGAAATACCATTTAAAAACCAGTGTAGCAATTAAATTTCAGAAGCTAGAAACTCAGATTGGTTGGAATTATAGTTACTGTTGCATTTTGAATTGAATTAAAGTTCCACAGACACCAATATTCCTCGTCTACTTTCAACCCTTTACATTACATTTATCACCCTCCCTACTCAAAAGTATTGCAACATCATAATGCATGCATTTTGAGTTGAAGGGGTCTTTCTAAATAATGATGTCCTATGAAGTTTGTATTTGGAAAATAACAAATCATTTGAAAATATATCAATGGACAATCTTTTTCCTTCCTTCTCCAAGGCGGAGAGATTATCAATGAGGTGCACCAGGGGCTCAGAGAAGGGCTGTGGGAACATAAAATTTAAGATTTTTCATCTCCCTATAGGGGTGGGGTGCACACTAGCATCGTAATGCGGTTTCTTATTTCCCGTGAAACGGTTTTGATTGCTTGGAAAGACTTGCAGCAAACAAAAAATGTCAATGGGTTCCTCTGACGCGGTCTCAGAAAGAAGACATCACGCCGCAAAGACCAAAGCACCTCATATCTTCATAAGATAGTGATAAGGAGGATAAGGCTACTAACATAAAGATGATAGCCTTCTCTCCAAATTATTATATCAAATGCAAATTTTAGGATGTTTGCAATAATAAACCGCCTTTTAGAATTGAGAAAGAATAAGAAATTACAAGTTGAGGAGGTCCTTCTCTAAAATACATGTATAGGGCGTATCCTCCTTTTCACTGTCTTATGAAGATAGAAGGCGCTTTCGTCTTCGCGGGGTAATGTCTTCTTTCTGAGACCGTGCCAGAGGAACACAATGACATTTTTAGTTTGTTTGAAGTCTTTTCAAGCCATCAAAACCGTTTTACTGAAAAGATGAAACCGAATTACGATGCTAGTGTGAATTAACACGCCACCCCTACAAGGAGGCGAAACTAAGGGTTTAACTTTATGTTTCAGCCCCTCTGCCGTGGGTGCGCCTGCATTTGATAATCTCTCCGCCTTGGAGAATGAAGGAAAAAATGTTCATTGATTTCTATTTAAATAATTTGTTATTTTCCAATTATAAACTTCATTACGACATCATTATAGAAAGACCCCTTCAACTCAAAATACATGCGTTATAGTTTATGTTGCAATACTTTTGAGTAGGGAGGGTATGTATAACACATGGCTTTGCATGTGAAATTTATTTACAATTTACAAAATATGCAAGCATGACATATTGTATGCATATAAGTCTCAAGAGTGTATGCAACGGCGGTTGGGAGGGTCGTAGGACCCCCCCCCGACCCACCGCCCCACACACACTCGACACACACACACACACACACACACTCACACACACACACACACACACACACACACACACACACACACACACACACACACACACACACACACACACACACACACTCACAGAAATAATTTAATACTGATAATTAATAAAAAAGTCCACATTTTCCCAAAGACATTTTTCCAAAGGCCTTTTCACAATGCTATAAATGAAAAAAAAAAACATTGCTCAGGTACATTTTAATCACATCTTGCTGTTATTTAATTTTGAAAAGTTCCAAAAAATTCTGATCACGACCCACCCAGAAAAAACCCCGTATACCCCATTTAGTCTCAATGAGATTATTCATATACCAATAATACATGAACACTGAAATAATACTACTGAACTGACTCAGGTGAACTTCACACAGTTAGCGTTGCATTTTTGTCAAATTCTAGTTTAGTTTTAGGTTCCTGATCGTCAGATTTCACAGATATAGCCCAAGGCAGGGGCGTCGATCCATGTTTCGGATTGAGGAGGGGGGGGGGCAAAAGTGAAAAAAATATCCAAAATTTTCGGTGCGCTCCGCGCTCCAAATTGTAATACAAAATTTTGCGCGCGAAGTGCGCCGAAAAATTGACAATTTTGTATGTTTAATAGTATTTTTATGCCGTGTTTAATGGTTTTTATAGTGCTTTCCAATGCTTTTTTAAACAAAATTGCATATTATGAATTTTTCAAGTTGTCAAATTATGGGGGGGGGGCAAATCGATATGTTTGCCCCAATATTTTCATGGGGCGATCGCCCCCCCCTTGCCCCCACAGGATCGACGCCTCTGGCTAGGGGCATGAGTGACGCCTCGCTGTGCTCCCGGAACGGGTGCAAAGGAGAGTTTCTGCCTTTAAAAGACAGGATGAGAAGAAGTTCCAAAAAATGCCTCGATAACCAAATGAGTTAAAATATAATGTCAATATATTGAAATTGTTTACTTGAGGAGAAACAAGCATCAGATCTCCGGCCCTGATGGAAATTGATCCCATAGAAATAAAAGCTATACACAACTTATTACACTGGCATGGCATTGTATATGATAATACTTATGCCACAAAGAAGAAATGTATGACTATAAAAATTTTCACAGCAGAAACTTCAAACAGTTTTCTTTTCACTACTCCCAATCTTGTTATTTCCCTTTAACTATCTGGACTTGGGAGAAAGACCAGGATGAGGGTTGTTAACTCGTTACTCGAGGTGATCCTTTAATAACATCAACCTGTTAACGTTTACTCATAGGGAGTTGGTGTTAATTATAATCCAACTGATGATATACCTTTAATCCTGGATACGGTTAATCATACACTGTAGCATGATGCTGCATGGTGACACTCTTAATTACATAGTTATATTGACAATGCTGTTCGACATGCTGGAAAGTCTTTTAAAGCATCTTTTAACAAAATTTCCAGTTTAAAAGAATCTATGAAGTGAATAATTCTTCATGCTGTTGGTTTTACACCCCCCCCCCCCATCCCCGTCCCACAGGCTGTTGTGTTATAGAGCTTAATTGCATGTATTATATATTTTCCATATACAGTGAATATTGGCCACCTAAGGGAGACAAAATATGGCCTTTATAGACAGTTGGCTGCTATAGACAGGCTCTTTAACACATGATTTGTCTCTAGGGAAATCATTCTTGTGGCCAATATAGACAGGTTGGCTTCTATAGAGAGGTGGCCGTTGAGACAGGTTTGACTGTATATCTTCCTAGTGGCGGCATAATTTTCAAATTCTAGGATGTTTATTTGTCCAACCAAGCACTATCGGATAGCTCAGACATCAACATTTGTTTTCAATTGTCGTTTTGTTTTGTTTTGTTTTGTTTTGTTTTGGGGGATGCTTGAACCTTCACATTTTAAACGATGCCCTTAACGGCAATGGATATTGGGTCTACAACGATAATGATCCTCTATAATTTGCGAGTAAAATATGTCAGAATTATACTTTTATATGTATTTTACACGTTTTTATATTATGACGTCCTCGTTCAGAAAAAAAAAGTGCTGATGCGATCACAATTCGCCCGTATTGATCATGAATCTAATTATAAAACCCCCTTGAAACCTGGGGATATTAGTGAGGAAACAGACTGGAAAGAATGGATCATCATCATCATGTTTACCATGGATGTGCACAGTTTAACCGAAAATATGATTATATTTTCTAGTATACACTTTGCACACGTGAGGTGTGTTTCTTCTCTACAGATATGTTTTTATTTGTCCGATTATTATTACGAAAGTAGAGTTGTGAACATAAACCGTTAATTTGACTGACTATAATTATTATTATAGTCAGTCAAATTAATGGTTTATATTCGCAGCTTTACATTCGTAATAATAATCGGCCAAATTAAAGCAAATCTGTAGAGAAGAAACACACTGAATGAAAACAGTGATAATGTGCTTTGCAGACAGGTTTCCTTTCTGTTCAGATTACTATATTATGTAGTTTGCTCTCTGGGGATCTGAATTGGTTCGGTGTCGTAAGTAGGCAGTCTGTTCCTTCCGTACATCTGTGTCTGCTAAGAGAAGTTAGACTAAATCTGTTCGACTAAATAGTGGTCAAAATTAACCACAATATTGGCCGATCATTATCAACATTAAGTTAGATCATGATGATCAAAGCATTTTAATCAACCAGTTGGCCATATTGTCCACTATATTGGTGGATATTGTTTATTGACAACATAATGTCAAAGTCGGACATCTCAAGTGTTTTTTTCCCTGTCAATTTACTGTATTAATTTCTCTGCCATTTTCGGTCTATTTCCCTAGCAACATACGTAAAATATTCAATTTCTTCAAGACTACAACTATGCGTCAATGCATGTATTCAATTCAATTCATTTCAATAAAGGTCTTAATTAAAATCATGCCTTGCAGTCAGAGGCTGATAGACAAGTTTTAAAATACGTTAGAAATAGTTAAATAAAAAATACATAGAAATTCTTACTCTCTGACATACATTACGGTTCTAAATTACAGCTACTATTATTGCGCACATTAAATTCAAATTCAAATCATGGGGGAAAGGGAAAGTCCATACTTATCATAATATTGAATTATTTGTAAAATGATTGTATTTGATCCGGTATTATAAACGGCAAACTACAATTAATTTCAGACGCTATAAGAAGAAGTATGCGTCGTAATTTAAGTTAATATTTCGCTTGGAAAAAGTATTAACTTAAATTACAAATTTCGCTTTGAAAAAATAGGCCAGAAAATAGGCTATGTTAAAGTTGCTTAAAATGTGGATTTACAGATTATGATACGAGGAATTGCACTGTTCTGAAACCTTCGAGTATATATTGTATTACACAAATCTAGCCTTGGTACACTCAAGATTCAAGAGCATATGGCCGTTATGCCAGTCTTGTGAGCTATTACGTCAAAACGGATCGAATTCTAATCATAACATGAGGTAATAATATCCAAATGCAAAACTATAACTTACTCAGACACACAGGTTCGTCAATGAATCGTCGCCCGGGATCGTCGCACTTTTCCACGTGATTCAAGAAAGAAATAAACAAGTGAAATAGAGGCTAACTTTGGGGCAATTCCACAATATAACGGAAAGATGTTCACTCTCTAAGCATAATTCTGAGATTCCGTCCGGTATACCGTGAATAAATTACCCCATTATATTGTTACTCGCATTAAAGACACAGATTATTGTGGAGCTTCATTTATTTAAATGTCAAAACTGTGATATCTGAGCTACATATTAGTGCTTAAATTGAGAAATAAACACCATAGAACACAAACGTTTGGAAAGTTATGCTGCCACTGGCAAGATGTGCATGAATGAACAATTTCATTGAGGTGGAGTATAAAATAGCTTACATCTACACACAGTAAGTCTGGGAGCAAGGGAGGAAATGGGCATGGGGAATATGAAAATCCATTTTCATATTACTGTACCATCATAATCTTTGTCGACGGCTGCAGTGAGAGTGACCACCCCCCCCCCCCCCGGCACACACTCACTCACACACAAACATATACCTTCACACACGTACACAAACGCACACTCAAACACATACACCCAAATACACACTCACTCACACAAACACACATACACACAATCACAAACACTCATGGACACACAAACACACACATACACACAAACACTCACACACACACACACACACACACACACACACACACACACACACACACACACAC
>JZLH01S0148397.1:8306-20791 GCA_001188425.1 Eucidaris tribuloides | reverse complement strand
CTACAACCTACGCATGGCCAAAATCCCCTACGGTAGGGGATTTCCCCTACGAGTGGCAGCCTTGCGTTCAACACAACTGACTGCATGTAGCTTCAGGATAGGCTGCAATGCAGTTGGCAATGTTGAACATAGTCTAGATTCTAGCTGGTGCAATCACTGGGGCAAACACCATCACTCAGCTCGGCGTGATATTTGGGCTTTGGCTGCAACTCAACTTAAAGACACAGGCTAACATTGTGGAGCTTCAAATTAAAAAATTGTCAAACTTTGAAGTCTGAGATTTATAGTAGTGTTCAAATGGACAAATAAACACCCTAGAATACAAACGTTTGGAAAGTTATGCCGCCACTGGCAAGATATGCAAGAATAGACAATTTCTACTTCGGTGGAGGATAAAATAGCCTAGATCTACACACAGTAAATCTATGGGAGGAAATGGGCAGGTAAATCCGATCAACCTGAGTACTTGTAGATTTTCACTTTATTAAAGCACTATATAATCATTTTGAAATACAGTTTTTTTCAGGGCTTCATTTTTAGACCTCATCAAAGACACTTGGAGCATGATGGATTACGTAGCTCACTATTTTTTAAACTGTGGTCATTGCTAGCCTGTGGCTTTAATCCAAACTTAACCCATTATGTATCTGAATTTACATTATTCCCATAGAGTTAATACATGGCAAATCTATTAACACAAGGATAAAATAAAACTTTGTCACACAGTGTCCCTTTTAAGCACTGATAACAACACTTACATTCTAAATTTTGACAGAAAAGAGGGATTATGCAATATTCAAATCATAAATTTCGAGAAATATGTTAAAAACAGACACAAAACTCAATGTATCGTTACCAGTGACATTCACAATGAATGAACAACTAGCTGAATTCCCTGATGAATCTGTGACAGTGTAGGTAATCGTTTCAGTCGCGATGGGGAATGCACTGCCAGGAGCCCTGCCTGCTGTTCGACTGGGAGTAGGGGTTTCCCCTGAATTATCTGTTGCAGTTGGTGGACTCCAGTTAGCAGTAGCTGTAGCCAGATCAGTGGCAGTGTTCAGGTGAATATCCGATGGACAACCAACTAAAACTGGATTCTCATTATCTGCAATCCAACGAGAAATAATGCATCAAAGTAAGTCTCAAAGTATTATCAACAATATCATAACACACTTGGCATGAAAACAAAGTTATATGATCTAGTTTGGCTCACTGACATTAGAACAATTCTTATTGGCTCTCCTAAATGTTTAACACTTTGCGGTTACAAGAATTTGTTTCCCTAGCAATAAAGTTTGAATTACAAAAAAGACCTGAACTCATTTTTCAATTATGATCCCGACATAAAATAAAACATTGAAGTAATAACAATGATATTAATAATGTAGTAGTAATGATAATAATCATGATAATCATCATCATCACCAACATAATTAATAACAATGATAATAATAACAACAACTACAACATCAAAAGCCACCATAGGGGGATCCACACAATAGGGTTATTCGGTCACAATAGGGAGGAGAGCGTGAAGGCGAAAAAAGTGTGCTTAAAGGGGAATTGAAAGAATAAGCCGAGAACAAAAGAATTCGCCCTAAGGTTGCAATGAGAGTTATACTACTAACTACTACTACTACTACTACTAACTACTACTACTACTACCAACTACTACTACTACTACTAACTACTGCTACTAATACTACTACTACTAATTACTACTACTACTACTAACTACTAATACTACTACGGTAACTACTACTACTACTAATAACAATAATAATAATAATAACAATAACAATAACAATAACAACAATAATAATAATAATAATAATAATAATAATAATAATAATAATAATGATAATAATAATAATAATAATAGTAATGACAATTCACATAATAATATTAGTAGTACTAGTAATGATAATAACGATAGTTATAAGCCACATGCCTTATAATATGGCTAAGAGTTCGTGATATTACCTTCAACGGTCACCATGAATGAACAACTAGCTGGGTTCCCAGACGAATCAGAAACCATGTATGTGATTGTATGAGGCCCAATAGAGAAAGGAGTTCCAGGGGACTGACTAGGTGGTACTAAACTCGGAGTGAGAGATTCCCCTGAATTGTCTGTTGCAGTTGGTGGGGTCCAATTAGCTGTAGCTGTAGCCTGACCAGCAGTGGTGTTCAGTATTTGATTCGGTGGGCATGGAGATAAATTTGGATTCTGGTTATCTGATAAAAATAAATAAATAGCAGAGTAATGACAGTGACTGCAAGTGTAATTAATCAATCCTAATACATACTTTGACATTAAATGACATATAGAGTACAACCAATCTGGACTGATCACAAAATGCTACCAATATCCAGAAGAAAGCAAATCAACCTTACCTTCAATATCATCTGTTACTTTGGCAATCTTCCATACATGAACAAAAGGAAAATTGACAGACCAATAAAGGACCGCCCAGCGCATCATTGGGTCAGAATTGCCCAGAATGGGTATAATTTATATTGACTGCCTATTGGCAAAGGTTACACGTATGAGAGATTTCACTCATCCCTTATTCAGTTATTCTGTTTATAATAGATCTGGAATTCATCTTTGTGTACCTCGCACAAAATTGACAGTGCACTCTTTAGGGCTTTTATCAAAATATGATCAAAACAATGTTGTTTTCTGTAGAAAGACCCTCTTGTAACTAGATCTGGAGATTTGTGGTGCCGACTGTTTATAAATGGCATTTTTGGTTGGCAGTGTGTTGACAATTTGTTGAAAAATACTAAATGCACTACTGCTCTTGCACTACCACAAGTTTGATAGCTGAACAGCATGGAGGTCCCCATTATGGGGGCCATTATGCCCCCCCCCCCCCCCCGAGATCTCGGCCGCAGATCGCGTGATCGCCGCGAAAATTTGCACGTGCATAGAGCCGGATGTGAACTACAAGACTGTATAGTAAAATTTTCAAAAAATTGATTCTTTATATTTTTTAAGTAATTAATTATGCAAATACATGTAAGTGTATGAAATTATGTTTTCGCATATATCTCGCTTACAATAGCTAGTAGAATGCTAATTTTTGGTGAAAATATTCATTTTGACATTTTTAACAATTATCTACAACAAAGATTGCCAAATCAGAATTAATTTCCTATGTATTTTATTGTTTTGTGAATTTCTTATGTATTTCTTTGTGTTTTCGACCTTTGTGTTCGTTAGTATTTTTCGCATGAACTTCGGCGGGCACACTTTGGCCGATCAGTAAACAGATAAACTTAATCCGATTTCAGCCAGTAAAAGTAAAAAAATACTCATACATTTATGATTTGTCTGAAAACACAATTTTGCCATTGATTTTGTAACAAAATCATGTTTTTGAAGCAATTTTGGAGTGTGCATGCATGTACGAAAGCGAGCGCATCTAAACGTACTCTGATTTATTTTCGAAAATGGTCTCAAATGAATGCCGAGGAAACTTGAAAGTTAAAAAGCCAGTGAACGCGTGCGATCCAAAAAATTTCGTGCGGCGGCGTAATCCGCGAATTTGTCGAGGGGGGGGGGCCATTATCGCTAATTTGTGAAAATATTCATTTATGACATTTTTTAACAATTATCTACAACAAAGCATTGCCGAATCAGAATAATTTCCTATGTATTTATTGTTTTGTGAATTCTTATGTATTTCTTTGTGTTTCGACCTTTGTTTAGTTAGTATTTTTTCGATAACTTGTCGGGGACACTTTGCGATCATAAACAGCATAAACTTTAATCCATTCAGCCAGTTAAAAGTAAAAAAAACTCATACATTATGATTTTGTCTGTGAAAACACAATTTGCATTGATTTTGCTAGCAACAAATCATGTTTTTGAGCAATTTTGGAGTTGCATGCATGTACGAATAGTCGAGCACGTCGTAACGGTACCTCTGATTATTTTTCGAAAATGGTCTCAAATGATTGTCGCGAGACTTGAAAGTAAAAAAGCCACGTGAACGCGTGCGATCAAAAAATTTCGCGCGCGGAGATCGCGAAAATTGTCGGGGAGAGGGGGGGGGGCCATATGCTCCCCACCCCCCCCCCCACCCCCCCCCCCCCCCCACCCCCCCCCCCCCCCCCGTTGTATTAGGTAATACATTACATGACACATCATGGGCCTTTTGCATAAAACTGTGACTGGAGAAAATCCAGACATGTGATAAACATACCTGCCAACCAGTACGATTTTTCCAGGGCAGTTCTGTTCTCATTACAGTTACTAGGCGGTGCCTTCAACAACAAGATTAGAATATGAATGACCAAAATAAATGAAACCAAATTCCTTGGTTACTACAGTGATTTTAATACAATGCCCAAATTGTAATGGAAATGACGTGTTTACATTCACTGGTGAGTGACGGAACAAAAGGTATGTTTTATTCATGTTTTTCTCATAAGAAAACCTTTGTTTAGCTGTTTCAAATATTTTTCTCACTCGAACTCTAATTTCATTTTTTTCATTATATAACCTTTTTTATTGTTTACCGTACCGCCTAATAACTGTAATAAGACCAGAACTGCCGTGGAAAAATCGTACTGGTTGGCAGGTATGGATAAACAATCAACATGTTTACCTGTGACAGTTATGTTGAATGAGTGCGAGGCTGTGTTTCCTGCTGAATCAGTGGCTGTGTATGTAATCACATGGGTCCCGATGGTGAAATTACTGCCAGGAGGCAAGCCTTGGATCCGGATGGGTGTTGGTCTTTCACCAGAGTTATCCGTGGCATTTGGGGGAGTCCACATGGCTACGGCTGTTGGCAAGTCAAGGGCGGTGTTCAGTGATATATCAGATGGACCACCAACTATATTAGGTGGCTGATTGTCTAAAATAGAAACAGAGAAATTATGGGTTATTACTTGTGTTATTATGCTAAAATTTTCCCAGAAAACAGAAAAAGAAGATCATTCAAGTGTCTTAAATAGCACAAATAGAGTTGGAGCTACTGTACTCGTAGCGGTAGGATAGTGAAACAACCGGTCCTATTCAGCTTGTAAATAATCTGTATTATACATGTTACCATATATATTATACATATTCTCACTAATCTGTTGTATTCATGTTTAGTTACATTGTTCATGTGTGTAATTTCATTCATTATATAATTCTTCTTCCTTTGTTGTTGTTCTGTGTAATTAAATATGTAGAATGTTCATGAATTGTATTTGCAAGTCTGTTGTACATTATATTGTTACTTATGCTTGTTTGTACTTTCATACCTCGAGAGGGGGTCATTAGAGTCAATAAAATTCTACAAATTCTACAAAAATTTTGAATAAGCAATGTGCATCATTGGCAAACTATAATTTTGTGGGCAGTACTGAAAAATGTCTCAAATTATGATTTAACTACATACAAAACTCAGAATATATTTCTTTCTTCTTCTTTTATATTTGTAATCAAAGTATTACCAAGTCTGGTCTAGTTGTTCAATGGCACATAAAAAGGAACAAAACTGTATATTTTTCTCATAATGACACACGAGTACATGTATCAATAAAATTCTCCAATATTTTTATCAACCCCTTAGAGATTATTTGATATTGGTGTAACAAGTACTTTCTGAGGAGCATAGCCTGAGATATATCTCATACTCAAGTCTTCGATAGGTTAAAATTGCTTTAGAAAAGCAAACACAGCAAAATATTCAAATCAAATCCATATCCGACTAGACTAAATTTGAAATTATTATTAATGAAGAAGAGAGTGCCATCTTGGCATTCGTCATCATCAATCCATTGAAAATGGACAAATCGGTGCACTTTCCAACATAGACACAAAGCGCTTACAAAACAAATACAACAAAATACAAGACTGACTTCACTTATTGTACCGAAACAAAAACACAAAACTTAACTTTGATGTAATCTCCATACCATTGGAATGAAATCAAATTAGCACTCGAGGCATTTGGTATCACTACCTGAACATAGTTACATCCCATAACATTGCCTAAATGGGGTTCAAGTGCTGTGATATACATGTAACATCAGAAGTGTGTCGCAATTGCAACAAGCATAAGGAATACACTATACAGTACATATCAGGAAACATTTGCAAGCTGTGGAAAAATATCTCACATAGCCAAGTACTTTAATACCCTTGTCTGATGGGTGGTTGATCAAGAACGAAGTTTTTCACACAAAAATGCATCATAAAATTGATCTTTTTAAAAAGAATCACATTATTCTCAGTCCTCCAACATAGGTTTTTTTTTAATAATTTACTGCACATTTGCCCAGTTACCTTCATAAATCTACACAAACATGCATCTGGTAAATGTTAGCTGCCCAGCCAATTGTTCATGGGATTTGCGATGAGATCTTCATAAAAGAGGCCTATGGGTATGAAGAATCAAGTCAAAGCAACTGTTTATACACAGTGAGTAGGAGGTACTTCATCTTAGTTTGACAAGTATTACAACTTATCCTTGATGGCTATCACTGCAGCTTCAAATGATGTCAAATTCATGTACTGTAGCACATAAGAGTTTGACTGTCAATGCTTGAACAGATAATTGAAAGATATAATTTCTAATAAAAATTAAAAAAAATAAAAATCGTTGTTATAACAGAGAATAAAATGAAAGAACATCACTGACGAAGGATACGCCCCTTTCATATCAAATTTGATGCTTTTAAAAGTTAGATAATTAATAATAATATTGGATGGCTTATTTTAGTTGATACAAAACACATTGTACACCTTATGAAAATATTTGTGACAAGTGAAGGTATATTTTTTGTCACCTCAAAGCCATGCAGTATTTCATATATAAGTCAATAGAATTACCTGTGACATTCACAATGAATGAACAACTAGCCGAATTCCCTGATGAATCTGTAGCAATGTATGTAATTGTAACTGTTCCAATCGAGAAAGCACTGCCAGAAGACATGCCAGCTGTTTGGGTCACAGTAGGGGTTTCCCCTGAATTATCCATTGCAGTTGGTGGACTCCAATTAGCTTGTGCTGTAGCCTGATCAAGAGCAGTGTTCAAATGTATATCAGCAGGACAATTCATCAAAACTGGGTCTTGATTATCTGAAATAAAAAGTGATATATTAATTACTTTTTACTTTATCATAGGAAGCTCTGTATTTTAAGTGGCCCTTTTCATATGGCCATTCGTGGGGCCTGTTTGCGTTTCATTGGCAAATTTTGAGTGTCGTGTGACATTCTGGATTTAAACCTCTTTCAAAATAATACAAAACATACAAAATACTTTCAAAATATACATGCTAGCATAGTAAAAGTATACATTTTCTGAAAGGAAATAGTCTCATCTTTCCAATTATGGTCACTAAAATGAAGTGGGGGTATGTCTATAAAAGGAAGTATGAATAAAAATATTCAAAAAAGTGGGGTTAAAAAGTAGGGTCATTTCAAAATGGCCTCACATCTACATCAAAGCACCTACAACCAAAACAAGCACATTTTTGTAAAGTACAGATAATTTCCAATCCAACAAGACTAAACTCACAGGGATACCCCCAGTAGAACTATTTTTATGAAGTTGGGACCAACGGATATCAAAATTTGCATGAAAAACGCGTAAATATTACATAAATTCATAAAGGAAGCACAACGTCCACTTGGAGGCCTTCTTATTGAATCTGTCAAACCACAATGAAGTATTTTTAATGCAGAACCAATATCTATTCATAATCAGCAAAAAATTTTATGGTAACACTTGCTTAAACGTTTTTTTCTGAGTTGTATGTTTGGCTTTATACCATCTCCTATTTGATACACTATCCAAACTTGTGTGAAGTAATTAGTTCATTAAGTGTAATTCCTTAACTTCAACTGGTATAGAAATAATTAGGGTTTCATTTCAAAGAGTGTTGAATGAGCTTTAATTTGATATATAGAGTCAATGATATATTGATTGCTAAGTTACATAAAAGACAAAATAAACCTTGGATGTACGTTCACCCATAGACTTAAAGGTAAATGACATGATTGGGGGTAGTCCTCAACTTGGGCTGAAACTACTCTAGAATCAAGTAAACTATGCAAGGATTCTCCTGTGAAAATCTTGTAGTCAAACGTTGACTCATTCTAAAATAAACAATGTCAATATCACTCGTAGCACGGAAACCTGCTGTGTGGCTTTCTATGGGGCTTATTTTTATCATCCCCGGATAAAATTAAGATACTCCTATGTTTATGCTTGATTCTCCTGAAGTAAACAAATTACAGACAAATCCTCCCAGGTGGGAGATCCACTCCTGGTAGTGAATAGTTGGTATATATTTCAACTCATTTGGTTCTTGAGGCATTTTCAAGTGTTCCCAATCATGTCACTAACCTTTAACACAGTACCGTGTCTCAATGCAATCTCTATGCTGGCCCAATTTGCTCCACCCCCACCATCACATACTTAATTAATCATAATTTTCTTAATTTAACACTTATAAAATCAAACTTGGAATCATTTGAAAGAGTAAGAAATAAGCTTTAGTTTGATATATAGTTCAGTGATATAACTGATGGTTAAGATACAGAAAAAACAACATGAAATTTGGCCATACATTCTCCCATAGACTTAACATGGTACCGTGTCCCAATCTCCTCCACCCCCCACCATTGTCTACTTAATTAGTCATAATTTTCTTAATTGACCTCGAATGAAATAAAACTTGGTATTTTCTTAAAGCTGAGTAAATTTGCTTTGAAATGAGTGGAAACTTGGAAGAAATAGATCACATTTAAGTATTCTAACCATGACAAACATGCCAAATTTCCCCAAAATATGAAACGGCTCAACCCTAGAGCAGGCCCCAATTCATGACGCATGGCCATATACACAATAATGTAAAGTCCCTATATTTGTTTAATGATCTCTGTCGATACCCTAAACAAGTATTCAAGAATTCAAGTACCCTAAACAAGTATTCAACTAGTCTGAAAAGATATCCTTTAAAAGTCAACCTTCTATTCAAAGTATACACTGTTTCCCCGATATTGGCGATTATGATACCCTTTTCCCCATATGTGCGTACAACGCCCGACCTTGAAAAGGCAACCCTTTTTACATGTTTTTTTCACACACACATGGTGTAGACAGATCTACACCTTGTAATAGCAGTGCCCCTCCCCCCTCTACTCCCCCCCCCCCCGGGACTATTGGCAAACATATACATGTATCCAGGGATGCAACTCAATGCTGTTCAAAAAGTCTGAAAACCTGATTTTTTTAAATTTGCCTATTCTTTTGTAGATCCACACTACAGAGAAAGACTGATAAAAAAGTAGGAATTCAGACAAAAGTCTGAAAAGTGGCATCCCCGTTGATCTGCAAAAATTATAATTTGTCAAACTCCTTTCAAATTTCTGATGCAACTTCACAGCACAGTATGAAAGAAAATAGAATGGATCACACTTTTGAACAGTTGGCAGACATGAGACATTGATCTGCAACAATTTGTCAAATATATTTTATGAGGCAATTTCATAGCAGTTTATGCTTCTGAGAAGGAAAATATCCCCTTTTTAAGGATGTAGAAATTACCTTCTGAGCTATGCTGCATCCAACTGCTTGTCTACTTCAGAAAATCAATGAAAGATATTTTCAGGCCCACCACGATTTCAAACAGGAAAGCAAGATTTAACAATTTCAGGAAACACATGACACATAATAGTCCTAGGTCTTAGGTCTCCTATGATGCTTAGGTTGATATGATTGGGAACACTTGAAAATGCCAGAACCAAATGATTTGCCACAATTTGTTTACACTTAAGGAGAATCAAGTATGGTCATTTTATTTTTTAAGTATTTAATTTTTCTTGAGGCCAGAGAAATAGATCTAAATCCTATAGGAAGCTACACAACAGGTGTGCCTGTATTAATGGATAATTGGCAAAAGTTCTTTTAGATTAGCTACTTGATTCTACTTTTAGCCTATGTAAGTGGAGAACCACCACCAATCATGCTATTTACCTTTAAAGATTGTGTCATTCATTTGCACGTCAAAAAACATCTAAATGAATGAAATCAGCTGAAATCATATCCAATGTGAAGATTAATATAAATAAACACCTCTCATAGAGACTTGGGGTAAAATATTGTGTTTTGGTGAAAATCTGGACGGTTAAACTTCATCCTTTTTCAAATTACTCGGAAGCATTTTCAAAAAATCCGCGACGTCAAACGTGCACGTGCCGTTCCAAGATTGTCCGATCAGCCGTTAGCCAAGGTCGTGCGGAGGTTAGCCGTTTAACCATCAGCTGCGCTCCGCTGATCTTGGCGCGATTACACATAACCGCGATTCGCAGTTTGAGCCAAAACTGAAACTCACGGAAAGAACAACTTCTGGGTAACATTGCTGTCGTTATTAGTTTTTCTCAGCAGATAACAATTCATTACGTATGATCTCAACTTTCAACACACATTTGTAAGTACTTAAACTTACCATTTGGTATTTTGATAATGAAGGAAGTAATGGACTGCACATCCCTGACACAATCTTTAAAGATTAAACAGTAGCAGTACCAAGTTTGTCATGGGAAAATAACGTTAGTACGTTACACACTTTGGGCTTAAAATCCAAAATTAAAGTGATAGGCTAACATTAATTGTGGAGCTTCAATTTAAAAAATTGTCAAACTTTGATATCTGAACTATAGTACTACTACTAGTAGTGTTCATATGGATAAATAACCCTAGTCTAGGATAAAAAAGTTTGGAAAGTTACACTGCCAATGGCAAGTTATGCATGAATAAACAATTAAAACTCGGGGCAAGTTTAAATAGCGTATAGCGTAGGACCTACGCTATACGCTATTTAAACTCGCCCAGAGTACTAGTGACTACATGTAGGTGTACACACAGTACGTCATGGGAGAAAATGGGCAGGTGAATCCGATCAACTTACGATTTTCACTTTTTTAAAGCACTAAATAATCATTTTGAAATACAATTTTTTCAGGGCGTCATTTTTAGACCTTATCAAAGACAATGGTAGCATGGGGAATCATGTAGCTCAGATTTTTTTAAACTGTGGTAAACATGTTAGCCAGTCAGAGACACAGCTGTTACTTTAGGCTTAGATCTACATTCATTTTAAAATTAAAAAACGGTCAGTGGAAATCTTTATATTATCTCTGTTCACAATTTACAATACATAGCTCCAATTTTCAGAGTGGACGACTTTGTTATCGTCTTTCTTCGCGGCTCGTTCGATCCATGGTGGGTATATTGACCCTGGCTATCCCACGGCGGCGCCGGGCGCGGTGCGGGTGGCCGGGCAATCGCTCATCGGGTGAAACCCGGGCTGGAGCCCGGGCTGTCAGGCTGTGGCGCTGTGGCTCATCGGGTGGAACCCACATTTTGTTCACCATCTGTCACTTGCCTGACTTTGTCATCGTCTTTATCACTTTCTTGATTTTCTTGCCTTTTCTCCTAAGTTGCTGTCATTCTCTTCACATTTTGATTCCATTATTTCGGTTTCTTCGCAAACTTGAGAAATCGCGACTTCTTTCAGTGCAGCCACGCGATCGTCTGATGGCACGTCTGCGCGCTGCCACTCATAATTTTGATTTTCCCCTACGCCGCATGCGTATTTTCCCCTACGGACACTACTTTTCCCCTACGCCTAATAGCCCAATTTTCCCCTGCGAATCTATGTTTTCCCCTATAAAATTCAATTTTTCCCCTATGAAGGTATATTTTCCCCTACAAAATAACCAAAGTAAATGCAAGAGATTGGTCACGATTTCTTCGCCGGTGATACAGAAATTCTATGAAAACCTTTGGGAATTTAAGAATATTTCTGAAAATTGTCAAAACCCCCTACATCCCCTACAAATCATAAAAATCCCTACTTTTCCCCTGCGGAAGATCATTTTCCTTATAGGGATTCCCTACTACCTACAGTTGGCTAAAATCCCTTACGGTAAGGATTTTCTCCTACGAGTGACAGTGCCCCCCCCCCCCCTATCCCGAGAGGCTCTCCATTCGTGACGACACTGAGATTTCGAGTAGTCTTATTGCTTGAACACTCCCTACAATAATTAACCTGCAGTTGGCCAAAATCAAGTACAGTAGGGGGGTTTCCCTTACGAGTGGCAACCTTGTATAGCTCGTACACGTACGTGCGTGCCTGCAGACACGTGTACAGTGCTTGATGATGCTGATTTATAAGTCGAGCGTGTAGTATGCCCGGCCCTGCACTGGTACTGGTAGTGCACAAAATGCACTCTTTTTGCATGTAGGCTACATTTTTTACACCTAAATTGTACAATTTTGTGTACTTTTGTTTGAAACTTTGAATAGATGCTCAATGGGATGCGTTTGCATCGAGGGTTTTACAAAAACAGGCTTACAATGTGAGCTACCGCCTCACAAAAACACAAAAAATGAAATTGAAAGTCTGTGCATTGATCGCGGGTTTTGATTTATGTAGGCCTATATAGGCCTATGTTTTTCGGT
>JZLH01S0148379.1:84823-95330 GCA_001188425.1 Eucidaris tribuloides | reverse complement strand
CTTTATTGTTTGTTGGGGTACGTGAATGAAATTTACTTGATCATGACATAAGATCCAGTTCCACAATTACCAGATTTAAATCTATGTATAAAAAATGTATATTCAAAGAATGACATCCTCAACTGAGTAGGAAATCTTCTTTCATCTTCCTGCTTGAATCTCTTTTCCCCTTCTCTTTTCCCCTTCTCTTTTCCCCTTTTCTCTATATCATCTTGATTTCTAATCTACCACTGTGTGTATGCTCATGTGTATGTGTGTGTGTGTCTGCCTGTCTGCGTGTGTGTGTCTGTGTGTGTATGTGTATGTATGTTTAGACTATTAATGTTTGTTATTTTTAAAAATGTGTATATGTAGTTATTGTTTGTCTGTAATAGGGCTCTGATTTATAAGCAGAACACTGCTTTACAAGGGTCCAAACCATTACTTTTTGTATATGTTATGTTGAAAATGTTTTGTTTGTTTTTATTTTGATAATAATGGTTGAATAAAGTTGAAATTGAAATTGAAATTGAAATTGAAATTGAAAAAAAAAAAGTGTGGAGAACTCCCCTTTGGTTTTGTACACAATTGTTCATGTATTCTATTTTTTATCAAATATCATATTTGCTCAGAGAGCTTGCTGTGCAAGTATGTCCCAGCAAAAATGAGTAGAGGTACCAATTTAAGGATCCTTCATAACAAGGATTAAATAAACTTTGAACAACCATAACTCTTGACAGTTCAACCAAATTTGCTCAAACTTTTACCCATTTCCCTCTTTTATTGTTCTGTATACTCTGAATTCAGGAAGGTGTCTGGGTTTTATTTCCCTTTAAGAATTACACAATCTCTAAGATCAATGTTGGAAAGTGCAAAGTACTTTACATACAGGACAGAATATATCGCTAGAACATTCACCTCACCTCCAAATACATGTTCTGGACCAGAAAGTGTACCAGATTGGTTGCAATGCTTGCTACTCTCTACATATTATACATTTAACTTTCACAGTATATGTAAAGTTAACACTTTTAACCTTAGTTTTTACACTTGAATATTTATCTTTAATTGTGTAACAAACCTTGTACCTTTAGGATCAGACATGTAAACAAGGGAAACATTTAATTATACTTTATGGAGGCTACTTTCAATGTATATTTATAATTACCATGTACTGTAAAACACTATACTTTCGCGACATGAAACTTTCGCGAAAAGGAGCCGACGGCCATTTCGCGTGCATGAATCTTTCGCGAATCACAGACCATGAAAACAATAAAATATAGCAAAATTGCTAGGAAGAAATATTTGGTTGTTTTACTATTAAATGATCACAATAATTTACAGAAAATATTTGTTTTAATGCCTCTGAAACACCTTTTTATCAAATACTAGAAGTGGCATTGTGACCGTCGTAAGTGACCATGCGCCATAATCTCGAGTCACTTGACGTGTACAGTACAAACTAGATCTAAGATACATGGTCTTGAATTGGTATTGGCATTCAAAAAGATGAGTAGACACAAACTTTCGCGTGCATTTTACTTTCGCGAATCTTGACTCCTCGCGAAATTCGGGAAAGTTAAATGCTCGTGAAAATTTCTGGTTTTACAGTATTATAATACATGTACCTGTTAGAGCTGCTGAATGGTCAGTTCCACAGGAAAGCATCAGGAACTTCTGTTCCTCCAGAGACTCTACTACCTTAGGGGTCTCATACTGTCTAGTATCACCAACCCCAAGCTGCCCCTCACCACCGGCCCCAAATGAGTGCAGCCGGCCACTGCGGGTCAGGGCTATCGTGTGCACCCTGCCACATGCTATCTGGATCACTCCTGCATGCTTTAGTCCTGAACAGAGTCAACAACAAAATAATAATTGAAATGGTTGTGACATATCTATAACAAGACATAATGTGCATACCAGAGAACAATATGTATCTCATTATGGATGGGGGTAAGTCAGACTTATACCGTTTTCATCTTCTTCTTCTTTTTTCTTTTCTTTTTTGGAAGATGATTTGATTTCACTATAACACACATTTTCCATAGACCCCAACATGAGATATCTCATACATTTGTCCATCAGGGTGAAATCTTGTGGGTATGTGTTGGTTTCTCCATGTTGTTGTTCATTGAATTGTTATCTTTGGTTTGGTTGATTTTTTTGTGTAAATGTACACAAAGAAAGTAACTTTGAGATTAATTTGGATGGACTTTATAATTGTTAGAACTGATCAATTTTGCATCAGGATCAACCCATCCATGGAGAGTGAGTAAACGTAAATACATGTATCATGCAAATTATCATGAACTGGTCTGAAGCCTTTGAATGTTTAAACCATTCTGTGCTTAACTCATAATGTTGATAACTTTGCCTGCAATCATATGCAGTTAGGGACTAAGTACCATCTGTATACATTTATTTACACTTAAAAGTCCCTGATGGCCCTATCACACTTTGACAATTTAGCCAGCGTATACCGACATACGACAAATTTGGCAAATACAATATATTGTATGTCAATGTTATGAATCACACGATCACACAATAATTTTTTACCAACAGTAGAAAACGTCTCAAAAATGCCTCCATTTTTATTGTCTTCCACAGAACAGCCATTCCACATGTGACAGTCTTCCCGTGTACTCTACACAGTATACAATGGACTTCGTACCCTTTCTCGAACATTCTCGAACTCCGAGTCGTTATCATAAAATAATGTAAACAATGTAAACAGAACTGGCCACTGCAGAATTTGGTTATGCGTGACAGTCGAAAATATGTTATGGGTAAGTTTTGTATTAATTAAAAAGCATGCTGAAGCCCACTGATATACATTTTGTTAACAAACCAAAACATTGATTTATAGTGCATCATATATGCCAACATATGTCAACATAGTTGGCTAAATTGTCATGTTTTGACAGGGTCATCATTCTAAACTTTTTGGATATGACAGGAGACACATCAAATTATCCAAAGATCCAACTGAACAGTCTTACCTTTAACACTACTGGGTTTGTTGACTGATTTTGTGTGACCCAAGCCAAGCTGGCCCCAGTCATTTGCTCCAAACACATACAATCTGCCATCTCTCTGGCAAACATGAAATGGAACAATGTACAACAGAAGCTCTCTTGACTTCACTTTATTTAAAGAAGTGACAAGTTAATGACAAGTATGACAACTCTAAATTAATCTCCCAGTTGGGATTTACACAACATACTGTAACAGTGTAAACTTGACAAAACTGGTTTAGTGTTGAAAAGATTAGATGACTGCTAACTGATTGTGAAGACCCCAAATCCAAATTGTTTGGAATTTTTAGGTTTCAGTTACCAATACTATGCAAATTATTTGCAAGAAGAATTAGAAGATGTTGGTGTGATGACAGAATTCCAGTAATTTCATTGGAATCCAGATATATGACCAGTAAGCAATGGTTGTAAAGCAAAAAACATATTCCATCTTAAAAACAGAGCCACTGTTATCATGCCAAATGGCAGCAAGCCCAATTGTTACTGTGCCATATTTTGGGGTGCTCCCAGTTACAATTAACCCTATTTTAACTGGGCTATTTCAGACCAGTTTTTACTGGGGGGGGTCAATTTGACCCCCCCTTCAGATCTCGGCCGCCGATCGCGCGATCGCCGCAAAAATTTGTATGCACATAGAGCCGGATGTAAACTACACAGCTGTAAAGTAAGATTTTCAAAAAATTAATTTTTTCTATTTTTTAACTAATTATGCAAATAAGTGCATGAAACTATGTTTTCACCTATAACTCACTTAAAATAGCTAGTAGAATACTAATTTTTGGTGAAAATATTCATTCTGACATTTCTCACAATTATCTACACAAAAAATTGCCGAATTCGAATTAATTTCTTATGTATTTTATTGTTTTGTGAATTTCTTATGTATTTCTTTGTTTTTTTGACCTTTTATTTTCTATTGTTTTTTCGATGAAATTTGTTGGGGACACTTTTGCAATCACAAACAGCATAAAATTAATTCATTTCAACCAGTAAAAGCAAAAATAATCATACATTTATGATTTTTGGCTGAAAACACAATTTGCATTGATTTTGTATACGAAATCATGTTTTTGAGCGATTTTGGGGTTGACATGCATGTATAAAAAGTCGCGCAGCATCGTAACGGTACGTCCGATTTTCGCGAAAACGGTCTCAAAAGATGCGCAAGACTTGAAAGTAAAAAGTCAGCGAGCAACGCGATCAAAAAATTTTGCGCAGCGGCATGGTCGCGAAATTCGTCGAGGGGGGGGTCAATTGACCCCCCCCACCGTAACTACTAGGGTTAAAGCCCAAGTTTTGGTTGATCAGACAAATTTTTGGTCAATCTGTCACAAAGTATTCTACTGTAACCCCAGACATTAGAAAACAACATCATACCTACTGAAAATTGTTTATACAAATTATGATGTTTAAATTAAAGGAGAGCATCTAGCGGTATGTGTATTACCTACATTTTGTATGGGATATCTCGGGGTCCCCCCCCCCCCCAATTTTACATTTTAAGTAATTTCTAAAAAAAATGGGAAAGTTTCAGAGCAAGTAATTTTCAGTGTATTCACAGATCATATAGGTGTATCTGAAAAATAAAATTGCAAAGAATTTCATTTTTCATTTACGAAAACTATACTTGGGCTTTAACATTTTAAGATACAAGGTTTTGCTATAGAAGTAAGTCCTGAACAATATACAGTTACAGTAACACCAAAAACAATTGTTTTCCAGGTGCTGTAATACAAACATTAGAAACCGAATTACTGGCATAAAGTGAGTTTTCAGGAGCAAATCAAATTTATCCAAAGGCGGAGCTTCATGAAAGTGAATGGGAAGCTTGTTCCAAATGAGAGGAGCAAGGATGGAGGAGGCGTGATCGCCATATCTCGTCACAATACGAGGTTTGCAAGATAAGAATTTTGAAGTGGACATGCTGATGAATCTGTAGTCAATAATGGGACTGAAGAATAGATGTAATGTGTTCAGATTGATGTACCTGTTACTAAGGCTGAATGGTCATCCCCACAACTAACGTTGACCACCTTGTCATTTCGAATCCAGAACTTGTTGGCTGTGTTATCCGCAAACCTGCTCTTCCCAAAGGTGAAGACAGCTCCACTGGCTGAAATTAAATGATAACAACAACAACAGTAATAGAAGTAGTAGTATCATAGAGAGGAGATGACCATCAATCCATCATGAAAGATGATGAGAAGCCCCAGCCTTGAATACGGTATTAAACAGATAGTCTAAACAGTTTATTGGCGCTCGAAATCCTGTCCCTCACAATCACACTCAGTCTCAGACACTCACATCACACACCCATCAACTTCATGTGTCATACAAATTGACACATCTCTACATTTGCAATGCCAAAACAAGAGAAAAATATATCACTGACTTTTGAACATGTTCAATACAATGGATTGGCTAGATCTAATTTATCAAACCCATTGAAATTTAGCACTTCTTGGCCTCGGTATCATGACAGGTTGTTAAACGCCGGCATTATAGTAATACATCTTGATCTAGTAGATCGGTGTTTTTTTACGCGCCAAGGAACAATTGTGCAAAGTTGCAAGTTTGAATTCAATCTCTGTAGACCTCTCCGGTATGAAAGATAACAATAACATACATAATACAGACTCGAAGCATGCAAACTAAATGAGAGCAACATTTTCGTAAAACATGAAACATGAAAGAATTTACAGTATGAAATCAAACAAAATTAAATATAGAGATTATATCCTAAATATTAAGAGGTAAATTTAGAAGAAATAACTTTAATATATTTACATAGATCAATGAGCACATTTTGTCAGTTGAGTTGAAAAGTTTGAACATTTTGTATCATTTGCCTGCTCGGCAAATGAAGCTGCAAGTATTCGTTCTCAGAGAATTGAAGAAATCACATACAAAAAGATAATGGAATTCATCACCAACCAGGGAAAAAAATACACGGGGCGCGGGCGATTTCGCCCCCCGAAAGGAAAGAAAAGCGCCCTGGAAATTCTGAATAAATCATGGTTCGGGGGCGACAATATCCAGTAAGCTGCCCCGGAATTTACCCACACGAGTCTAGTGCTATTGCTGCCGAGGACTTTCACAAAAGGGCCAATAAAACAACACACGCCTGGCACCTGAAAACCAGCCCAGAACATGGGAAAGTACAAGAACTAGTCTACTGCTTACTATTATTCATGGATAATCAAAGAGTTACCATAGCTATCTATATGCTGTTGGCATGTTCCCTGCCGCACACAGGCATGGTATCTAGACTAAACAATAGGCGAGGATAATCCCTCCATTCACACTGGATATCATTGTTACCATCTCTGGCACTCTGCCCAGACATTCTTTGTCTGCATTCAATAGCTTGGGCAGGGGCCGGGTTCAAAGTCCACTCCACTGCTAGGTCAAAACATTTCTCAGAAAATGTGTATGCTGTCTTCAGTATCGTCTTTTTACTTTTTTTAATGATGCTACAAAGCCTAAACTAAACACTTATGTATTATAATTACATTGCTAGGACATCAATTATTATACCATCATTTTAGCTTCATTTTTTCCCGATTCTTTTCTTCTAAGTTGTTCTTTGTTTCCTCATTTTTTTTTAATTTTCTCTCCTTCTACTCCTCCTCTTCTACTCCCCCTCTCTTTTCCCTTTTCTTTCTTCTTCTTCTCCTCCTTCCACTCCTGCTTTATTTCTTTTTTTTTTCTTTTCTTTTCTTTGTTTTTTCTTTCTTACTTTCGTTTCCTTCTCCTTCTATTCTTGTTTTGTTCCCTTCTTATTTTTTGTGTTAATTTGTCTTTCCTTTTCTTTTTGGGGTTGTTTTCCTCCCCCCCCCCCCCCCGAGTTTATAGACTAGTCCAAGGAATATCTGCATTGACAGAGTTTTCTGATGTTTTATGCAGTCTTCCTCATATCCAATTTTTCTGATGAAATATTCTAATTTTTGTTTTATAGATTTTTTTTATGTTGTATTTGTTTTTTTTAATCTGGAATTTGAAATAAGTTTGAATTGGAATTGGAATAAAAACTAGCTTTAATAAGGCAATCATAAAAATGAAATATATCATTGTGTTAAATTCAGGTAATTACTGTGAAAATACCCCTTCCCCCACAATTTTAAAAACCAAAGTAGCCCCCCCCCGCTTCCAAATTTTTTACTGAGTGGAAAAAAAGATCCTTAAACGAAAAACGAATTTTTCCCGCCTGCTGTATACAGTATTGTCAAATAACTTTATATCCTGGAAGTGGTCATCAGTAAAGTCTTCATAAAACAATTAATTATTAAGAAGTGGAAAAGTAGCCGCCCGAAAAAAATGGAGCCCGAAATGAAAAAAGTACCCCCGAAATTTTCACAAAAATTGATTTTGGAGCCCCGAAAGAAAAAATGAATTTTTTTCCCTCGTCAACCAACTAAATCTTTGTCTGCACAAGTTTGCTAATGAAATAGATTTAAACTAGAGCCTAGATACCAAGCGAATGGGATGCAGCTTCCATTTTTTCCTCCCATGAATCTGGATTTGTTCATGGAAATCGCCAATATTATCATTTGAAAATTAAGCTTTGGGGCAACATATCCTAAAAAAAATAAGTGTCCAAGTAACATTACTCATGAGGCAAGACTAACACTAGACTTCGATGTTGGAGTTTGACAAATGACAGACAACACACAGCTGGCATGACATGATTGTATAATGTGCGCTTGGAGACAAAATAACCATCTGTTCTGGCGAATCTGGGTGATTATTTATCAATTTTTCAACCTCCATGGCTTCAGGTTTGGCAGAATAGAGTCAGCAGATTGTTATTAAACATGCATGTTTATGCTGCAAGCCACCCGCGACAGGCCGTGATACACACATGGGGACAATTCTACATTTTGTGTACAAAGTAATGAATGGTTATTTTCATGCAGTCGTGGCACAAAAGAATGTGCTCTGAAATAGCTTTCCAAACAATAATTATACTGAAATATTGCTCCAAATGGATAGTATACCCAATGACCTCAACATATAATTGAAAATGAAGGACTCATCACTTCAATTTCATTTTTTAATTTTCCAAAATTTCTGCCAGTGTCCTGAACAAAATTCTGTCCAGTCCTTGTTTTGGCGGGACTGGCATCATTCAATCCAACACAGTACAAACTTTTGTTTGTTTTTCCAGTGTGCGGCTGTATGTGGTCCGTACAGCTCTGCTCCCGGACCACATACGTATATAGGTGTGTACATATGTAGGTGTGGCGTGACGTGACATGACTGGCAATGAGTCCGGGTGGGACATGATTGATAAACATGCATGGATCGTTAGACAGTACGCGCATGTCCAATATCGGTACTTGAGAGCTGTGCGAAGACCCGGCGTTAGCGCGGAGCTCCGCCCACTAGGTCAATTATCGGTCAAACTTTGATATGCTGGGTCGCACCGAGTGCGAGCAGCTTGAGCGATCAGCGAATGAGGAGGCCGATGCGTTGTGTACAGCAGTGGATGGGTAAAGTTGAACGTGTACTTCCAATGTCAGACGATTATCTCTCCGATATCAGAGACTATATGGGGTTGTTTGGCGCAAAGAGAACGTCCAATATCGAAGATTTTGTTTTCCAAGACCACAATCCCGCAGTGGTCATGGTGGTGGAAATAATTAGATCTGGATTTACATAGGTTCTAATACAAATTTATTTCATAATTATAAGATTAAGAATAATATTGATAAATAACAACAGTCAGAAAACTATGCTGTTTATCTATTACCATCAGCAACTTTGCTATCAATAATTGCTGCAAATAGTAAACACCGATCATTAACTTGCATGCTTGGTAAGGAGAGATGGTGAATTTTTCAAAGTAGATCTAGATGTCATCTGGGGAGACTGGAGTAAAATCCTCGAGTATTCTGAATATCACAGTTCCGATAACATAATCCTGACTGTGCAGAGGAAACAAACAACAAAAACTCCAATATTGGAGACGCCTCTCCAAATTGGAGAGCAAAAAAGTCTCTGTCTGAATTTCTGATATCGGAGCTCCAAAATTGGGAGAGAGTCTCAAGATCATATAAGTGCACTGCTATAATTAACAGTCTGATCTGGCATGTCTGGAAAACTAAAGCTGTGAAGATAGAAAAATATCAGTATTAATAATTATCACCCCAGAACAGCTACAGACGATTATTTTGTCAAACGCACGTTATCACATCACATCAGCTGTGGACTGTTGCTGTCATCTCCAACAACACAAGTCACAAACTGACACAAGTGACAGTGACAAACATGACAAACGCATTCCTTCACTTCACTTCACTTCAGCAACAAACCATCAAACACAGAGCCGAACAAGCAGACAAGAGATTTCATTTCAACAACAATCATTTTAACAGAATACACACGTAAATTATGTTAACAGTTGCAGGTGTTTGTTTTCTGCCAAAACATGAAATTTCAAGGGAGTTGAAAACTGGTATCCAAGTAAACACCCGTATGTTTGTATGCAAACTATCCGGAATGTCTTCATCCTTCATTCGCCATTTCTGAATGTGATGCGATGAAATTGCCTTTAGTAATTCTACTCAATTTTAGAATCTGATAAATAAGCAGCATTACTCAATAAAATAAATTTAATATACAGTTCATCTGCAATATCAAGGTAATTGACGATATAAAATGCTGTATTTGTTTTTTAAAAATACAGTGATCGGTACTATAGGAAATCGTTTTCAAATTGGTTAAGAACACTGTAAGAGTTTGATCTCCATATTTAACCGAGTCCTGGCAGTACTTAAATGGATCTATTGTAGGCGTATAATTGAACATCGGAGCTGATTTACGTTCTAACACTGCCGCCTAGAGTTGGCTGAAAAAAAGATCGACATGGATCGTGTTGAACTCGCGACGGTGTAAGATTATTGGCGCCAGTACGCGCAGCGGATGTCGGGAGATCTCGCTGAGCCATCAACAAAAGTAGAGGAGAGCTGCTACTGCTAAAAAGCATCCTCATTATTTCGGTAAGAAGTGAAACTGAAATCAACTGCAAACTTGTGGACGTTAGAGTCACCACAACAGTGCAGGGCGCTAATAGGAAGTGTACCCACGACGCAGATCTCAAAAACTAGGGTGGTACCTTTTCCTACTTAGCGACAGTCAGTGGATCAGTACCTTCCGGATTGACGGGGATTAACGGTACAGTCGATCAGCAAGGCAGACAGGGAGCTGGAGGCGAGGGGATATTCGAACGGGCACAACCCGCCGGCGGCACCGGGCTACAAGCCCGGGGGGGGGGGCGTCGGCCTAGACCGACCGGCGCGGTCCGTTTTTCTTCGGGACTCTCTCATTTTAATCGGCGTATTTTTTAGCCGTTCTTTTAGCGTCAGTCCTCTCCATAGCAGGACAGACGAGCTTCCAAGCAGTACTTTTCATGGCGGCATATTCACGTCACAATCACTTACTTGAAGTATAATGTAAGAGAAAAAAAAAAAAATGCTTGCAGGCGA
>JZLH01S0148379.1:60742-81159 GCA_001188425.1 Eucidaris tribuloides | reverse complement strand
ACGCGCATGGTGTACACGTTGTAATGACACTGGCCCCCTGGGGGTGTTATAAATTGATTACAACGTTATTTCTAACCAAATCTAGGCTATGGTGCCCGTAAAATGCATCAATTCCGAATTTGGCCTTTTTTCACTGAATTTGGCCGGTAATTTGGTCTAATTTGGCCGTTTGAGAATCGAAAAACCTGGCAACCCTGACGCGCGTCTGTGCACTGCACTGCTGCTGGGGAAGAAGCTTGCGTGAGCAGTCAAATTTCCTCATTTTGAGAAGTTGATTTCATGAATATTGTACTCAACAAACCAGATAAAAGCAAAATGGGTGAAGAAGTAGGGTATGTATTGTTTATGTATGTTACTTTAACACTGATTACGTTGCAGAAAACAAGAGGAAAATGTATTTAATGAACGTGCAAAGAGCAAGCATGGGCCGCTGATTAGTCATTTTGAAAGCATTGTAGAAAATACATGTGATTTGTACGACGATGACAGTGCATGCAGTGAAACCAAATTCTCTGCACCAAAAGTTAACCTGACACAAATTACACGCAGTTCGATGAAACATTATTGAATAATATTTCCATCTGGTACTGTATATTCTGTTAAAGAAAATTGCGTTACAAGATGATCAAAACACTTTCTTCTAACATGTTTATCAAGACGATTTTGTCCCCCCCCCCCAAAAAAAAATGGGTGCCCAGTGCGAGGCAGTGAGTGTAGTGTAGTAGTGGAGTGGATGCTTGCTATGCGAGGACTGTGCAGTGTGGCATGTGGAATGGTCAGGCTAGTGTGCACGTCTAACTTACTTGTGCATTACCTGTGCTGTGTGTTGTGTGCTTTATTTTCAGTATGGGCGCATGTCCAATATCGGAGATTCTCTCCAATTTCGGAGAGACTGTCCGATATCGGAGACTTTTTCTGCTCTCCGATTTTGGAGATAGTCTCCAAGACTCAAGAGTCCAATAATTGGTCTGGAGACTTTTTTTGTTTATTTACCTTGGCGCAGCAGGGATCATGTTATCTCAACTTAGGAATGTGATATTCAGAATCCTCGAGGGATTTTACCCCACATGACCGTCTACTTTGAAAATTCACCGTCTTCTTACCAAGTTATGATCGATTGTTTACATTTTGCAGCAGTTGTCGATAGCAAAGTTGCTGATGGTATCGATTACCACGATAGTTTATGAATGTTGTCATTATCAATATTATTATTCTTATAAATTATTAATAAATTTGTATTAGACTCTATGTAAATCCAGATCTAATTGTTTACATCACCATGACCTCAGTGGGGTCTTGGAAAAAAAAAATCTCCGATATCGGAGATTTTCTTTGTGCCAAGTTTTGATGACCCCATAAAAAGTCTCCGATATCTGAGATAATCTCCGACATTGGAGACAGTCTCCGATATTGGACGTGCGCCCGTACTGATCACTTCACTTTCCTTTTTTAATTTCCCAAAATTTCTGACAATGACATGTCTGACCAGTGTCTTGAATAAAATTTTGTCCAACCCACATTTTGTGGGACTAGGATCATGATCATTCAATCGATTCACACAATTCACATTTCACAAACTTTGGTTTTGTTTTTTTCCGGGGGTGTGCTGCTGACATGGCTGCCTGAAGTCAAAAAACCTGCAGACCCGACCCTTTTTTAAGGGTCATTTTGGCGGAAAATATCAAGGTTTTTTATTAAGAAAAATGGCATTTTTGTGCAGTTAGCTATGAAATATGCAAAAATATCTAATGTTAGTGTAAATCGTAAAATTTCAAAATCATGACCAATGTTTAAGGATTTTTTCCCTCAAACATGCCAAAACCATACCCATGTTTAACTTAAGTTAAAATAAGGATTTTTTGCAAAAAAGTCACCAGAGCGGCACACTCCTGTTTACCAAGAGCAGAGTCTGCTCTTTCTGATGAGGTAGGCCTTTAACTCATAATCTTAACGCCTTATTAACCCTTTGGATGCTATAATGTAAAATATAGTTTAAAATCTTGGGGGTCCCCCCCCCCCCGAAATTTTTCATTAATTTATTTTTAAAAAACTAAAGACATTCAGATTCTATTATTGCAGGGTTATGACTTTGGGGCATAAAGCTTTCAAATAAAAAAAAATCCCCAAAACTAAACTTTGGCTTTTTAAGTAAATAAATTAGAGACAAATCCTCCCAGGTGGGAGATCCACTCCAGCTAGTGTGTAGTTGGTATATTTCTACTCATTTGGTTCATGAGGCATTTTCAAGTGTTCCCAATCATGTCACTAACCTAGAGTCTAATCTTCCTGATGAGGTATAATTCAGGTAACCTGAACACCTTATTAACCCTTTGGATGCTATAGATCTGACTACATCATGTAAAATATAATTGAAAATCTCGGGGTCCCCCCCCCCCCAAGATTTTTCATTAATTAATTAAAAAAACTAAAGACATTCAGAATCTGTTAACGGTGCAATATGACCTTTGGGCATAAAGCTTTCAAATGAAAAAAAAAAAAAAATTGCCAAAACTAAACTTGTGCTTTAAGTAATCAATATTCAATAATATGGACAATTAAATGGATCAAATTCATGGAAATGACCACTTGAAACAGACAATTATGGAAAACCTTTTTTATCTCCAAATCTTCGTGTTTTGAAACAGAAATTGAAAAACAAAATTAAAAGCTGGGAAACAGCTTCAAGACAAGGTACATAATATTTGTAATTTAAGTTATAGGCCTACATTCAATGGAATAGTCTCTTTTTTATACAATTTACAAAGTGCATGGATGGCAAAATGGAATTTCCATTTTTTTAGGCAAGTCGAAACGGAATTCCAGATTTATTAAAGTGGAATTTACCTAATAAAAAATTTTCTGAGTAATCTGTATTTGTGGGCGTTTCAATAGAAATTGCATCCCCATGGTCTGTCTGCATGATAAAGACCATGCATACATGCACATGTACCTGTATGTATGCGCAATGTCCAGTTACACAACCCATTCAAAATTACAGAGCATCATGATATTCAAGTGTATTCTTCATAGTCATACTGTAGTCTGAAGATTATTTAGTAACACGCTGCAAACATAGTTAAACTGGAAGAATTCTTTACTGGCCTGCCAACTCTCTCACATTGAGCATGAGACTCGTGCATTTTTGCAGGGCTCCACACTAACTTTTTTTTTTACTTGCCCGAAGGGCAAGTAAAATTATCACATTTTAGAATTTTACTTGCCCGAAAGACAAATTTACTTGCCCGAAAAAAACAATAAAAATAATTAAAAATTATTATTTCTCATTAATTCTAACAGATCAGGCCTTTTTAATGGCAATAGAAGTTTTAATTCTGGGATTTGCAAAAGATATTTATGAATTTAAAGAGTCATGAATACAATTGTACACAAATTGGTCAGCCTGCATTCTGACAGATGGCCATTTTTTGCGCTCCATAGTATGCCATCCTCGTCCCTTTGTGCAGAAGAGCGCAACACGTTAGTTGTTTGCTTGAAGGGGAAGAATTATTTCATTTTTTTTTCACATGATCATTTTCAAAGTTCCTAAACAGATAGGGGCCTACAAACATAGTTATTTAGAATTAAATATTTATTTAGATGTTTATTTAATAATTGTTTAGATTTCTCCCAAGTGTTGTTTCTCAGTGGTACGTCATTAACGATGAAAGTGTGTTTTGTTAATGATACGAGTTAGGCCTCTACCTGCCAACTTTCAGATGCACAAATCAGTCATGATAATTTGGAGAAGAAATCAGTAATTTTCTGTGTAGCTTTATAAAATCAGATCAGCAGAATTTACCAAACATCACAACAATTTAAATTTAATAATAATCTTTATATTAATCATAATTTCTTATTTTCTTAAGTAATTTAATTTCACTGAAATGTTTTACTCCCCTGTATCCCCCCATTTTTTTCCTCATGTTGTACCCCTGTATGTTTATTTCAGGGAAAACAATTGTTTTACATTTCCAGGCCTCTTTTGTCCACTTACTGAAAATTTTCGGGTGCTAGTTTTTGATTTTCCAGGGCTCTTTTTCCACTTTCCAGGGCTACAGTTTCTCAGGAGCAATTTTTCTTTTGCCATCTTTCATTTAAGGTCTGCATTACTGTACAGACTCTGATTAACAAGATTCATTAAAGCCTAAGTTTAGTTTTGGGGATTTCTTTTTTATTTGAAGCTTCATGCCCAAAGGTCACACCACACCAATAACAGATTATGAATGTCTTTCTCAACGTGGGCTGAAACTACTCTAGAATCAAGTAGGCAAGGATTCTCCTGTGAAAATCTTGTAGTCAAATGTTGACTCATTCCAAAAAATAACCAATGTCAATATCACTGGTAGCACCGAAACTTGCTGTGTGGCTCTCTATGGGGCTTATTTTTATCATCCCTGGATAAGATTAAGATACTCCTATGTTTATGCTTGATTCTCCGTAAGTAAACAAATTACAGACAAATCCTCCCAGGTGGGAGATCCACTCCTGCTAGTGTATGGTTGGTATAATTATATTTCAACTCATTTGGTTCTTGTGGCATTTTCAAGTGTTTCCAATCATGTCACTAACCTTTAATTAATGAAAAATCTTTTTTTCGTATACATCCAGGGCTCTTTTTTTACACTAATTAAAATTTTCGGGGGCTTCTTTTTGTATATCAAAATTTGGGAGTTACTTTTCACAGTACTTACCTGAATTTTACACAATAATATAATACATGTGCAGTGATTGCCTTATTAAAAACTATGTTTCATTCCTTGGACTAGTTTATGAGCTCAGTAGGAGGAGGAGAAAAAGAAGAACAAGAAAAGAAAGACGAATAAAAAAAAAAATAAAAGAAGGAAAAGAAACAAGAATTGAGAAGGAAGAGGAAAAAATAGAAGTGAAGAAAAGGAAAAAGGAAAGGAAAAAGAAAAGAAAAACAAAGAAAAGAAAAAGAAAAGGAAGAAAAAGAAAAAGGAAATAAAGCAGGAGGAGGAGGAGTAGATAGGAGAGAAAATGAGAAAAGAACAAAAGAAAGAAAACAAAAACAAGAGTTTAGAAGAAAAAGAATCAGAAAAAATGAAGCAAAAATAAATGGCTATAATAATTGACGTCCTGGCAATGTAATTGAAATAATACATTTTAGTGTGGTGAAGTTGCAGCATCATGAACAAAAAAAAAAAAAAACGATTTCTTAGAAATATTTTGACCTCGAACAGTGGACTTTGAACCCGAGCCCCCACCATGCTTAGGGAGACAATGGAATGTCTGGGCTCAGTGCCAGAGACGGATTATTATCGCCTATTGTTTAGTCTAAATACCATGCCTGTGTGAGGCAGGGGCCATGCAAACATGCATTGGTTAGCTATCATGACTCTTGATTATCAATGACCAATTGTTTGGCAGTCAGACTAGTTCCAAAGCAACCTAAAAATAAATTCTTAGAGATTTCCCATGATCTAGGCCGGTTTTCAGCACTGAACTCTACACTACCGCACGGCTGTTTCTCCGATGACCGCTTGCGTTCTTTATCAGAAATATGAGCGCAATTTCAGAGCATGCCACAGCAAAAGTGCTTGCACAATTTTTCCCCCCGAGACAATAAAAATGTTACTTGCCCGATCGGGCAAGTAAATTTTAACATTTTGATATTTTACTTGCCCGACATAAGATTTTACTTGCCCCGGGCAAGCGGGCAAGTGCTACACTGCTAGTGTCGAGCCCTGATTTTTGGCCCTTTCTCATGTAAATAATTGTTTGATTTTTCATACATTTCTATTTTACTGGTAATTCAAATGGAAAATCTGTTTGGTTCTTTACTTTTCATGTAAAAATTCATGAAATTTACCTTTGCAAAACAGAATTCATGTTTTTCCTGTGTACATTTTCTATGACAAAATGGGATTTCCATTTTTCAGATCAAGTTGAAACAGAACTACAGGTTTTCAGAAACGGAAAAGACCATTTTATGAAACGGAAAATCACTGTCTCTATATTGGCCTGTGGGAGTCTCACACAAATTGATTCACCGAGATTGGCAACTCTGTCTTTAAAAAGTAAAATTACTGTACAATAGGAATAGCATTAGCACAGTACACTGACGTGTGTATCAATTACGGTAGTATTAACATACTCTATCACCCTCTATTGCACTGTTGTACTGCATACTGTACTGTACATTCACCAAGACAGCATACTGTACACATGCATAATCCAGTACTTGGTTTATGTAGCTCATGGATAATTTTTACCGGTTAAGTTCCACAGTAGCACCTAACTTCTCTGTATAATGTTGCGGTTTGTAAAGATCACATGTGAGCGAAAGTCTTGTCACATACAATTACTCGCTTAACCTCAGTTACTCAAGTACAAAAGGGGAATTTCATCAGGAAGGGAGACTGAATGTTAAAGGGGAATGAAACCCAGACATCTACTTGCATTCAGAAAATAGATAACAATAAGAAAGAGAAAATGGTGAAAGTTTGAAGAAATTTGACTGAACCATAAATGTTCAAAGTTTACATAATCCTTATGTATGGAGGATTCTTAAATTGGCAACACTACCAATTTTTGAGATGAAATGTGGAGAACTCTCCATTGGTTTTGTACACATATTTTCACAAAGTTACATTTTTCTGATTAAATGTTAGTTGTGAAGGTAATAGTAGAGTTGCCAATTTAAGAATCCTCCACAACAACGATTAAAAAACTTTTAACATTCATAACTCTTGAACAGTTCAACCAAATTTGCTCAAACTTTCACTGTTGTATTTCTTTTAATTTTGTGTATTCTCTGAGTACAGGAAGATGTCTGGGTTTCATTCTGCTTTAATCATCGAATGTCATACTTTTGTGCGTAAGTGTTAGTTATGTAACAAAAGTTGGGGGTGCTGAGTGGCGGGGTGCAAGTTATCAATGTGATATATTGAAATAAAAGGTCAAGTCTCAAAACCAGTGACCACCCCATGCAAATCAATGTTACAAGCAAAGAAATAATGTAATCAAAAACAAAAAGGGTCATCAGATCCAATAGGTACTTATGATTAGGGTTGCAAAGGGTTGGAAACTTTCCGGGAATTTTGGAAACTTTCCATGGAAAGTTTCGGGAATTTTCAATGGGCTGGGAATTTTGGGAATTTTCATTTTTATCAAAATAAATGGAAAATTATTTTATTTTTGAAAAATTTCATCAGTACCCTGTTGTATAGCACTTCTTTACATGAATAAAATAGATTTACATGTCTCTTTTAGCTTGCCTGGGCCTTTCATGAGGATGGATTAGCCCAAATGAGAGAACACACGTATACATTACACATACGCGGATGAGATGTATACCTACTGTAGTCTGAATGATGTTCTGATCCCACATTGTAACATAAAATGTGTGCAGTGGATATACGCGAGGTGAAAAATTTCACTGATATGTCTATTTCAGTGAGTGGACTTGTCCATCTAATTGCTACTTAATTCACAAAGTTTGAATTGGATGATACTATCGCATCAGGCTGGCGCGTATCAGAAGTTTAGCTAGTTGAGCTGATATTACATACATGTTGCAAACAAAGCCAAGTTACTTACGAGTCAAGTAAGGTCTAGAACTCTAGATTTAATAACTAATTATACAAACAAAAATGACTGACATTACATTGTATCATCTCTTTTCTTCTTCGTGTTTAACTTGTGTTTAATTTAGAGTTAATGTTTTGATATCATGACATTTTTTTATATTTAGATGAATGATCATTCTAATTTTAAAATTCAAATGCTAAATGTATGAAAATATTCAAAGTTTCTGAAAGTTGCCGAAAATTCCCAATATTTCCGGGAAATTTCCAAAAAATTCCCATGGAAATTTCCGCAATGAAAATTCCCGGGAATTTTGCAACCCTACTTATGATGCACATCAATGTGACAAGTAAACGGTAATACAGTGCAAAATTATGTAAAGGCATCAAGCACACTATAAAACTTAATTTTTGTAGGATGTGCATAGCACCCCTAGTTCCTGTTTTCAATTAATCATTTGAACTTGAAGTGAACAATTTGTTAATTGAGATGACTTTTGTACATCTGCAAACTAGGGGAGGGGATATCATTCTTATTCATTTCATTTTCATTTTCATTTCATCTTTTTTTCGCAACTTTTCTTGAAACCATGCAAAAAATATTACAAGGAATACATATTGCACAATAAACATTATAGCATAAACATCAAAGTATACATGTAATAACAAAAATAACAAAAATAAATAAATAACAAAAAAAAAATCCCCCTGAATTTTTCTGGTTCATTTACAGGAATGGTTACCAAATGGTGCAAATAAAGCCGAGTCCAATAATAATACACATCACTATTCACATGACATTTCACAGACTGTTCACAGATACCCTCCCCTTAACTGTTAACATCATAACCTTGTGCATATGTCATACAGCCACGCATTGTTACTCTAATTGTCTAGATTTGTATATCAATTGTCTGTAGATTTGTATCTTGTCAAATGTCAAGTCGCTATCTTACCTAGTCTAGTAACATGAACTTTGTCACCATATTGAATGTCTGGTTTCATGTAAAGTTCAAACGTACTGTTCAAATTTAATTACATTTACCAGTTAGGATTATCAGTGCTGTTGAAAAGTCCTGACTCACTATGTTTTATGTTTGCTTTAAACCGGAGTGATGATCATGATATATTCATAACAAGATAGGGCATCCAAACTTTTACACAGAATTTTGACCTTTTTTTTTATTACTGTATGCTAAGTTAAATACAAATTATATTCAAAATCACAAGAAATACTACCTTTTTTCATGGATTTCAAATGATTTTGTTTGTTTTATCTGATAGGGCTTCATGGGGGCTTTCAACGCATAATTTTGAAATTCACTAGCTAATTCATGTAAATTTATTCAAAATCAATGAAAAATGACAAAAAAACAAAAACCTAAGTTAAAGCCTGAAATGGTATAATCTTGAAATGTTTTCTGTCTACAGGGATGCCAGTTTTCAGGCAAAAGTCTTAATTTAAACCCTGGCAATTGAGTTTCGTGCCATATTTCTGGCTTTTTGTGTATAGAATAAGCTAATTGTTGGCAAATTTCAGGCCCTCTCATAAATTCTAACTGGCATCTGTGTCTGAGATCGCAAGCTTCATGCAAAATTATGTATTGCATAACTTCCTTGGTTTTTTTATGTTCTTGACACTGAAGGTATCACACCTTGACTATGGCAAGCTGTAGACACACACTCTTGGCATGCCGGAGATTACTCTGGAGGCCACAGCATCGCACGCTGGCCGACTCCGCTCCTTCAACAGTCTCCCGCTTTGCATCACTAGATACTAGAATTGAGAAGCTGCTTCCAGAAAAAATGAAACCTCTGTGGAACCACCCAGCAGGTACGTGTGGTGCTACTGTGATTACTTTGAAGAGAATGTTTACGCCATCCATTTACTCTTGTTTTACCCCCCGCCAAACAAAATTTGAAGGGTGTATGTAGGAATCAGCGTACAGTTGAGCGGGTGGTTGGTCCATTGCAAATCTTGCGGATTGAACTTCTTCCTCAGTTTTTGACCAATGCTCATGAAATTTGGCACACACATGGGTCTTTGAGTGAAGATGTGCAAGACACATTTTTCGCATGTGTCGGAAACTACGTTGCCATGGTAACGGCATATTATGACAATAAATCTGGTTAAAATCTTGCAGATCACACTACTTCCTCATTCTCATGAGATTTGGCACACACATTGGTCTTGGGGTGAAGATGTACATGTGTAAGACACATTTTTGGAATGTGTAGGAAACTGAGTTGCCATGGTAACAGCATATTTTGGCAATAAGTCTAGGATGTGATGGCGGGGTGGAGTATTAATAATTTTAGTGATATTTCTAGTTATTCTTGCAAGTGTCAGGTTGTTTTTGTTTGTTTCTTCACCTACATATTTTTTGACTAAACATAACTTACTAAAACCAACATACTACAAGATTGATAGTATATAGAATTTAATGTGCAATATATTTGATCATACAATTACTGTATCATAAAGTGTACATAAATTCTCTGTGTGTATAAAGTTTAAGTATGGAGAAAATGTACCAGAACAGGCTATTGTGCAAAGATTTGTCTATCAGTATTGGTTGTTGCTTATGCTGTACCCATATTTGACATACATGAACTTCTGAGTATTTGAATCAATGTAACAAAATATACTCAGTAAATTTTTGTGCATTTTTGTTATAAGTCTTATCTTTGATGCTGAAAATGGAGTCATACTTTTCTTTTCTTTTTTTCAAAAAGTGAAAGATGTAAAAACAACTACGAAAATTGTAGATGACAACAACATTTTCAACAAACTGAGTGTTTCATTTAAAACCAGGTCAGTGTTGAGTGTTTGAATTAGGTTTACTGAAAATAATAAATATGCTGTTATTGATTTCATATAAATATTTTATGAACAAATTATCTCCTTTCATTTCAGGTCTCAAAACTGTTCATTTCTGGGCTCCTGCTTTCAAATGGGTGAGTAGTGCTGTTGACAAACCATAAATAATGAGAGCTGTATATCAAGTTTATACCTGATTAATTAAACTCCTAAAATCATGGTTACTCATCTTCGATACGTGGAGATCATATATTTCTTTCCTCTATTTCCATCATGATTTATGTTACAGATTTTTTTCCTTATAATGATAGCCCAATGGTAATGGTTATCTAATCATGGAATGTACAGTACATCTCTCCAGACATGAGTGAAGGCCAAAAGTGCAAAATACATGTGCGTATGTGTAGTTACTGTGAAGTATAAAAGTGTAATTACTTACTGTTTGCATGATAAGAATGTTAAAATCTGTAAGTGATGGTAAATACACAGGGAAAGTAATACACTTTGCAAGATTCTATTTCTCTCCCTCACTCGTTTTCAGCTATTATTGTGAACAAGTACATTTCATGTTTACATATAATTACAAAATGCAGCTATCCATTGAGTAAAGAGCAGTTACATGAAGGCTTTTTCTTGATATGAAGTTTATGAATGTATGATATAATAAAGGTGAAAATAAAATAAATTATTTGAAGTTGTGAAGTCTTCTTTCATGATAAATCCTCACGCTGTAAAAATTTCAGTCAGCATTTGTGGTACTGATTAAAAAGATAACTACCCACTTTTAATCTTTCACATGTGTTTCAAGATAGAACACTGAAAGAAAATTATCAAAGTTTGGTGACTTTGTCAGTTGTTATAACAAATGTCCAGCACGCGACGGACTGTGTAATGTGTGTAACAAGACATTGCATAAATGTGCAATTATAATGGCAAATTGGGATTTATCTTGGTATAGTGAATTTACCACAACTATTTGGCAGCCAAATCAGACCCATGATGTGCATAATGGCACATGCACAATTGCATATGCACAAATACAAACACACACACACACACACACACACAGATACATGTATGTATGCAGTGTACATGGACACTTTCATCTCACCATGGCCATCCCCAGTAAGGTGTTCTCTCTTTCTCTCTTTTGTCAAGTGCCTTGTTATTGCTGGAATTGCTGACTACACTCGGCCAGCTGAAAAACTGAGTGTGAGACAGTCCGGTGCCTTAGCAGCCACAGGTAAATTCTTTCTTCTGATCCATTTCCCTTTTCTCCCCTTCCCCCTCCCCTCAACCTCCCCTCCTCTTTCACTCTCTTACCCTTCCCCTCCCCCTCCCCTTCCTCCCCTCCTAAAGATATGCTGCTGCAAAAGACGACACCTGTCATTTTACATTGTAGTTTACACCTGCTCTGTACTAACGCACTTACATATTTGTGATACATATTCGGAGTCAAACTGTTTGTGAGTGTTAAGAGGACATAGCCACACACGTAACCAGCTGACTTAATAATTTCATTGATTTATATGTAGGTCTCATCCATGCTGTATGTATGAGACAGCTGCCCTGATCCAAGGTGGTCAATGAAATGATGAAGAACTGCCTCCCCCTCCCCTTTCCCTTTGCAGTAGCCATGTCTTGTGCAAATCCTTAATAATATGTGAAATTTGATGAAAAAAAATAGTTATAACAATTAACAATTTAAACATGATTTTGAATTAGAATATAAGTGGTGTAGTTGGAGAAGATAGTAAGCTAAATTAAAATTTATGTAACATTAGTGGTCTTAGCATTCAAAGTAAGTTTTGTTAAAATACATACTAACTTTTCTACTAGGTCTTAAAACTACAGTATTTGTTACCATGCTACCATGTCATAACATTATGAATTCCATACAGAATTTTGGACTACTAGTATTATTCATTTGTCTTTAATTAATGATTTTTGTTTTCTTTGACAGGTATGATCTGGGCCAGGTATTCACTAGTTATCATCCCAGTCAACTGGAACCTGTTTAGTGTCAATATATTCCTGGGACTCACAGGATTAATGCAGCTTGCTAGGATCTACTTGTAAGTTTCTCTTCATTGTGACAAGGACAATGACATGATTGGGAGCACTTGAAAATGCCTCAAGAACCAAAGTTGAAACAGTTACCAATGTACTGTATGTACGCTAACTTGAGTGTTTATATCACGGCTGGAAGGATTTATCTTAAATTTGTTAACCCGTTACTTGCGAGATTCTGAAAATCCCATAGAGTTAACACAGGTCACATCCCATTCCCACAGCCAACGGGGTAACTTGAGAAGACACAAAGGAATATCCCCCGTACTAAATTAAAGTCTGAACTTGAAGGAACGTAAACCAATACAAAGGGGCCAAGATTTTTGACTACATTTTACAGTATATCGACCTCAGCATTGATTAGGTGTTAGGTAATCTGAATTATACCTCAGCTGAAAGATCACCCCTCCCCCCCCCCCCCGAGATTTTTCATTAATTAATTTTTAACAAATGAAAGACATTTAGAATCTATTATTGGTGTGATATGACCTTTGAGCATAAAGCTTTCAAATAACAAAACTACACCGAACCTAAACTTGCGCTTCAACAATTCACTCAATTATCTTGCATTTTATGAATGACATTGCACACAAAATTATAATGTATTTACCCTTTATGTTGACATATTCATAGGTATCAGAAAACAACATTAAGCCTAATAAAAATGCTTACAATGACACATTGTGATTTTCAAAAGAAAAGAGAGCATATCACTCTATCCATTTCCTATGGGAAAACAATCGGAATTCCCCAGCCTTTGATTTTTCATCAGTTTCTCAAGAGTGGAAGTGTTTTAGAGAGTGTAATTTTCAGGGCACTAATAGATGATATTGGTCTATCTTAAAACACATTAGCACAAAAAAGATTAATTTTTCCCCATTTACCAAAACTATCAACTTCGGCTTTGAGTAGGTTTGTAATTGAATGTTTGAATAACAACGCTGGTATTACTGGTTTATCTTCCATCAGTTACACACAAGAGAAGGCAAAACAAGAAGCAGAAGCAGCTAAGACCGCACCACCCGTATCAGAGGAGGTTGTTACTGCATCTCCAGCAGCATCCCCTCAGTGATGGGCACTTCATCCCCCAGATGTATAATGGTCTAACCCAGAGCTTTGGTGTGGATGTACATCTTCTATACAAGGACTTCTTCCAGCAGAGCTGATATGGGAAGTTCTATTTTCTTCTGAAGGTGGAGACAGTTCTCTTAAAAGAAAAAAAATAGTTTGCTGCTCCCTGGATTCAGATGATATGGAACTTGAGAGTATTGGGAATTCAGGAAACAGCAAATAAGGTGCTGTGGTACTGCATAGAATGCCTGCAATGTTTATCAACGCAAAAGGTAACAGGGTTATAGTACATACCTCCGTAATAGTTATTACTGACTTATTATTATTACAATAATCCTGTAATTTGAAAGAAACTAACTTACAGAAGTTGCAATATTGCAGCATATTAAATCTATATTTTAACTGTCATAGATTCATCAGACTTTGGATAATGGATAACCAATATATACAAGTTGCACTATTGCAGCAAAGTGAATTAATATTGTAACTGTCATAGATTTCGTGAGAGTTTGCATTTCTGATACCAACATTTTCCCTCACTCAGTTTGGCATTTTCTGCAAGATGACTTTTGACCAGAAGTTATTTCAACTCATGCATGCATTTACAAAACTGGGGTAATCAACATTGGTTGGATGGAAGTTATATATTCTCTATATTTCACACTTTAACCATTTGCATACGCATGTTGCAATTTTGTACATTCGTACAATTAAATTCAACAATCATAATAATTAGGTTTCTCCGTTACAGTCGTAATAGAAAAGCTAACAAGTGGTCATAATGCTTAAGCAACATCTATGGAATAAATACCAGTATGAATGGTGCAATAACGAAAGCCAGGTTTAAAGAAAATGTCAAAATAACAATCATCATTATTATCCCCTCAGAATAAATTCAGCGTGCAAAGAGTTAATCATGTAACTTATCGATATTTCACTGGTATGTGTACAAAATCTTTTATTTTCATAGATGATATATTTGTTATTATTAAAATAATAACATGATATATGTAATATTTGTAATCGTAGGAACAGACCAATGGAATTTTGTATTGTTAATATATTACATGTTTAGAGAGCACCAAAATCCTGAAAGGAGATTCAGAATTTAAAAAAAAAACACTCAAAGAAAGAGCTCAGTAGGAATTTTGATAGCAATCTGGAAGTAGTTGAAGTTGTGAAGATGTTGTGAATCCTTTAATGTGGGATTTTGTGGAAATACCAAATTGGCAACTTGGTTATGTAAGTTTTGTCATGTCATGATTACATGATAGAAATATCACTTTTCCTGGCATTTGCTCTGGTGACAGTTACTCTGGTTAGAGTTAGGGTTAGGGTTAGGGGTTGGGCTAGGTTAACCGTAAGGGTTGAAGGTATGGTCAGTTAGTGTATGAAATAATCATTAGAGCAAGTGTCGTGAAACCTTATTCACAGCCTTAGTGAAACAGATTAATCTGTCATCAATTTTTTCATGGAAGAAATGTTTCTTTCCAGAAAAGTGAACTTCAATTAAATTTTCAGGACAAAACCAGAAGAGAATTTTCTTGAGTAATTCCACCATCCATCAGTTGACCAGAGTTGCTGAATTGCATGACTCAGTCACAGATATGATTTTCAACTTGAATATCCAACTTACCCAAATTTCCTCAAACTTTTATTACTCTCTTTGTTATTGATTCACTTGAAGTAATAGTTTTTCAGGTTAAAGCAAAATATATAACATCAAACCAGATAAAGGTGAAATTAAGACATTTTTGCTCTACCATTATCAAGAACTTAAAGGGCATATTTTCATGCAGGGCAGTCACCTGCAAATACTGCTAAACTATCTCTAGATATATACATGTATGTTGTATAAGATTAGACCAAGTTTACTGGAATCAGCTACATAGAGAACTTTGATTTTATAAATCAATTATGAGTGGATTGTGCCAAACAATTGATTTGTTTATTTGCTTTGTGTGTTTTTGTGTTTCTTCATGTCCAATAATTGCTTCAAATGGAAAGTACATTACATTTGGTATTAATGAGTAATGTTTTGAAAGATCTCGAAGTATTTGCTGGATGTGGAATTTTGGTGATTTTGCAGTATGATGGCCTCATTTGATCAGAATATATGTTGCCGTGTAACCAGAAGAGATCTGAAATATTTTGAGAAGCCATATAAAGCATGTAGAAGTTACTGGTTTTGCTTCATTTGCTTCCAGCTAAAGAAAGATACCTAAAAATGCAGTGTTCAAAATGTGAAATTATTTATTTTATAGTTTTTGAGAAGTAAGCGATGAACTGTTTATATAGTCCTGTTCCATTTTGAGTATGAGATATGGCTTCATCGTCCATAGATGAGGGGCTTCCGAGTTTCAAGAGTATAATAAAAGATGAATTTCTGTAGTTCAGCAACACCTGTAAACATGGGTTATTTGGCAATCATCTTTTGTTGGGCTGTAGAAGCCCCCAAGCTCTGATGCATGTCACATTCTTGAAACTGCACAGGTCTGTAATCACAGTTCAAAAGGGACATTTGCTCATGTTGTGTGTGTTTCAGTAGTCTGGATTCCAGACTCAATTGTAGAGCTTTTGCAGCTGATTGTTGAATTTGGTAGAGTGTAGCAGAGACCACTGGCACTGGTCCAATTTTTTTGGTGTGGGTTTCTGACTTGTAGTTAACCCTTGATTTAGTAGGTAATCAGTTTTCACTAACACTAGATGATGCACAGATCTTGTCTGGTACCCAGACTACTGTTATATAGTAATGGTAGGACCCGATCCATTTGCCAGCTCAAATGTCACTGAGTTGTGGCCTTTTGCCCCGAACCGAGCTGATATACATTGACAGCTAAAAAGGCTCAGATTGGAATAGTAACTTACATGTAAACCCAGCAGTCAAAATACCAAACATCATTGCAGATAACAGAAAATGTGGGCAGTGCTTGAGGAAAAAAAAATCCCAGTCATTCATCCAGAACCAGTAAACCAGGCAGCATTGGTCTCTTGGGACATTCTGGGGACTGTTAAAGATTGGGTTATTGATTTGCACGTCAAAAAACATCTATGTGAATCAAATCAGCTGAAATCATATCCAATGTGAAGATTAATATAAATAAACACCTCTCATAGAGACTTGGGGTAAAATATTGAGATATGGTGAAAATCTGGACGGTTAAACTTCATCCTTTTTCCATTTGCTCAGGAGCAAATTTAAAAAAATCCGCGACGTCAAACGTGCACATGCCGTTACAAAATGGTCCGATCAGCCGTTAGCCAAAGGTCGCGCAGGCGATATCCGTTAGCCAGTCAGAGGGCTGCGCTCGTCTTGCTACGGTGCACAGTAACTGCAATTCGCATTTTGAGCAAAATTGAAACTCACAGAAAGAACAACATTCTGGTAACATGTCGTTATTAGTTTTTCTCATTAAACAACAAATTCATGACGTATGGATCTCAGACTTTCAACACACCATTTGTAAGTACTAAACTACCGTTTGGTATTGATAATGAAGGAAGTAATGGACTTGCACATCCCTGCAAATCAATAACCCAATCTTTAAAGGTGGTCAGAGTGATGGCAGGCAGGACATGTTTAGTCTTTGATTGATACCACATGTACACATTACTGAGATGATTTTATGAGGCCTTTTTAAAAAAAAAATTCCCGGAACTCTGAACCCCGAGTCAAGTCATAAACCAGAAACATGACATGCTACAAGACAAATTGCCCGGTCCAATCTCCGAGCTGAATCCCTACCCTGAGCCCCAGTATTAAAGAATACTATGAAATCAAATTCTTAAAGCATTATACATCATTTAATTCAATTTCAGATTGCACTGGTACTCATTTTCACACAAATCTATATCTGTTTGACCAAGAGCTCTGTAAAATGTGAAGAACTCTGTGAATTTTTACATTATGAATAAGTTTAGTTCATTTTCTTGATGAGCTTACCCATGGGTATGCATACCAATAACAGAAGAATGTTGCAATGTTAATATCCTGCCTTCATCTACATGCAAATATTTCACTTGTGCTGAAGATCAGTTATTTGAAATCATTGACTAAAACACTAACCGTAAACTGAAATAGTTTTGCAACATATCAGTTCATATGTCGTATATGTGCATAGATTGTCAGACTTATGCACTACCTTTAAGGTCGGAGCGTTAATAGCAATTTAAATATAGTATATATAAGCTTATGAAGTTGTAATAGTATCATACATGTAGATACTTTTTAGTATTTTTAAATGAAGTCCAAAGTGTATATAAAGTAAAATGACATCTGTATTGAACTCATGTATTGAGAAAGTACTGATACTTAAGCAATACACTATATAGAGGAAAGTATATGACTATAAATAAAAATAAGAGGCTGCTGCAAATGCTCAAAATTACTCAGAATATATTTGGTAATGGCACACTTTTCTGAGGGTTTCCTTTTTTCAAAAGTTTGTTATACTGCTCATGTCTGTTATTTGGAATTAGTACCCCCCCCCCAAAAAAAAAAAAAAATTAAAAATACAGAGACGTGTATTTGTTCAGAATTAAGAGCATTTGAAATAACAATCATTTGGAATATGAAGTTTACACTTGGAATTTTGGAGTGTAAACAAATTGCTTAAGGAATAACTGATAATTGTATCTCAGTTTAAGTATTCATGCAAGATCTTTTAACTTTTTTCTGTTGAAAATTTGAGCATTGTTATAAAGTTTGTGCAAATTTACATGATCTGTATTAAAGGAAGATAGTGCAGTCCCATCAAGTTCTGGTAACTGAAATGTCATTCAATCATTTTAACCTGTTGGCTACAGGAACTGGATGTAAGGTTAAAAGAAAATCAGTGGTATTGTCGCAGCCCGGAAAGCTGTAGATGGCGGGTTCGAAACCTAAATTCGAGCTCAGAGTATTAGCAGAGAGAACTAATTCAACGTGTGGTGTTCATGGGTCTACATGCTTCGATGGGCAGAAGCTCCTCCGGTGTACCCAAGTAGTGTCCTGTTCGATGTCGTACAAACGTGTTGTTGCAACCGTAACGTGATGCCTTGGTTTTTATTGTGCGTCCAATCAGTGACAACATATCATTCTGACTGAATCGTACATGTGTTCTCTTTGCAGAGTGATGCAGTAAATCGGCTGTAGATGAGGTTCACAGAGAGAGAGGTACTATTCCATCGCCTGAGAAAATGACTCAATGCGCGGCTCCACACTTACGTCATGACCATGATATTACATCAATGGTCCACATAGCAAACGGCATGACCTTACAATACAAACAAACTAAAGTAATGCATTTGACAAGGAAAAGACATTCCATAGCCCCGATCATGTATCCTGGTAACCTACTCTCCTGACTGCTGTGTCTTACTTGTTTCAAAATATCTTAGGCGTCGATTTCCAGCCTGTACTCTCACATGAAGCTCTCATAAGATTTCGTGTTTCCCCGTGCCATATCGCGTTACACTGTGGTTTCATTCAGACGTAGTTGCACGTGGAACTTTGTACAAGATTTCAACTTTTTGTCTATACCAAAACATTGTCTCTGGATACTAGAATACGGTGTTCTCCTGCATGGACCTCAATGGACTTCGTCACAAATAATAAATGGAACGTGTTCAGCCAGAACCGCAACGCGACTCGTTAAAACAATATCGCACTGATAATGTCGTATGAAAAACAGGACTGTCAAGCCTTGACTGGGCCTCATTCGAATCTCGCAATATGTGAGTAGTCTGTTATGCTCTTTGCATCAGTGTCTTTATGTGGACTTGTGAGTGTTGACGGCTTCTCCGAAAGATGTAACATCTTCATTAATCCACTGTTCGCCCTGAAAGTCTTTCCTTCCGTCACCCGTCCTTCCCAGAACCAGTCTCCTGTTTTTCTCACATCCTTTCTCAGTCTGCTTACCAGGCTTGGAAAACTTTACCATCAAATGTCAAAGATGATTGCCGTACTCTCCAATTTCTTCCTTTCCTTTCTTCCTAAAAAAGCGGCAATTTTGCTATGGTGCATCGCCTGGCCTGGTAGACTCTCTCTTTCACCTTTATGTCGATTCAAGAAACAAGATATTTTGCCATTGATAATGTTTGAGTTATATTCTGGTTATTTATAAAAGTGGTAAATGAATTTCTTACTTGCCATACTAATTCAAAATAATCCGAAAAACTTTTCGTCGACCATTTTTCAGTTTTTCCACTCGTAACCTTTTACTGGATTGGAATGACTAGTTATTTAAATAATTGTGAAGTATGGTATGAAATAAGTGTCAGTTTTTTTTGCAGATATTGTAAAGCACTACGAGTAAGTAGTACAATGAATATAAATCTTTATTATAGCACGAGTGTTCTATTTATGTTATTTATATATCGGCATTTCTATCCTCATCTTCTGCACATACAATCGCCTTTCCTTCACTTAATATATAATAAAAATGTTAGCAATCTTGGCACATATATTCTTAACATACAAAATTTCAGAGACTCCTGCATAGCTTAAAGATCTGCTGTTATTGCCATGTACTTTTCCCCGTAATTAAACCGCCAATAATTAAACGACATTAATGTTTGCTATCCATGATATTGAGTTGGGTTTTCAATGTAATAAGTTACTCTTTTTTTCATCAAGAAAATGAGGTTCATGAAGTATACGCTTCGGCCTGAATGTATTCTAAAATGCCCTTGTCAAGATTCTAGCTAAATATAGGCGCATTTGCTGCGTTAATCATACTTATGAGCTTTTAACAAGTCACCAGGTTCGGTAAAAGCATTGTAAAATGAAGCGGTATCGAACTGATAGTAAATACCAGTTATTTTTATGGAGTTAACTTGAGAATTTTGTTTTTCTGACATGTTTGTAAAAAATTATGTAGATCAGCAGTTGCGATCTAAACTACAGAGAGAGACAAATGAAAAATCTA